>CM047991.1:27512398-27541437 GCA_026261665.1 Melanotaenia duboulayi | reverse complement strand
TAAAAGATACTCAGTTATGCTAAAAGGCACAAAATAAATTATCTCCCATACCAATACACCACCACCATCACAGGCATGAACCGTTGTCACAAGATGGAAACAAATTCACCTAATTTTAAGTCTACCAGCATTAGACAAGACTACATTTTTCTATTCTTCTTTGGTCCAATGTTGGATGAGCCAGTGTTAATTGTAGGCTCTGTTTCCTGCTCNGATGAGCCGGTGTTAATTGTAGGCTCTGTTTCCTGCTCTTAGCTAACAGGAGGCACACAGTGTTGTCAGAATTCTGTTTTAGGATCAAATAATACTGATATTATGGAAGTATTTACAGATAAACTTTGCTGCATGAAATGTTCTCACATGTCATTATTTAGGTTGGTTGACTTTCTGGCTCCTGGCCTTCCTGCTGCATTACATTTAAAAAGACCACGTGTAACACTTTTCATGTTCCGCATAATATACACTTAATACTACAGTTAGGTGGGGTAGTTTACCTCTGTTCCTCTGCTTATATCTAACTATGTCCCCTGTAATTATGAAGCTTCTACTTTATATCTACTTGCTTTGCTTGCTCCTGCAAGTAATGTTATAACCACCTGATGATCACTCTTGACAACAACTCGTGAGTAAAAAACTTCTCTCAAGTTCTTTTGTAGGCTGTGGCTGGTTGCGTATTGATTTTTTGAGTAGGATGACATGAGGACCTTTCAAGAGTATCCATAACTGTGTTGCACATTTCTACCCTTTCTGCCCATAACTCAGTAAAAGACACACATTTAGCTTTTTTGGCTTTTTTTAGACAATATGTGTCTCTGATTTTCAATACAGAGTCAGTAAAATTGTTTATGTGACACTATATTATTATTTTAAAATGCATGAAAATGTAACAAAACTGGAAAAAACAACCCGGGTTTGGGAGTCAAATAACTCCGACATCTTCATGTTGTTGTAGAATCAGACGTGCTTACCAACACAAAAGACAGAGAAGCCGGTAACAGCACTGAACTAACTCAGTCACGTAAAGCATTTTCAGACCATTGCTTGGTTGTAATAAACAAAGTTCATCAGTTTAACCAAATAAGGGCACATAACTCTGGTTTTCGTATCCCTTTGCTTGCTTGCCATTTTTTAAAACCATTTTAAGATTTTTTTAAAATTACTTTTAAGTCTCTTAATGGTGTTGTACCGTGTCTGTCTGAGCTACTTCACTCATGACAACACATGCTCTTGGATCAGCTGATCAGATACTGTTCTGAAGACATTTTATAGAAACAGNACTTTTAACTGTTCTGAAGACATTTTATAGAAACAGAAACAGAGACTTTTCAGTTGCAGCTCCTAAAATGTGGAATGAGCTGGTGTTGTATGGTATATAAACAAAGTCTGTGCAGTAAATCCTGCTATACTTACAGTGCATGTGCAATGATTACCCACTACAATACTTAAGAGGAGGCAGAATGTCTTAAACATTTCCTCAAAGTTTACAGAGTTATGTTGTCTGACTTACTTTGGTCAAAAAATCATTTTACTTTCTGTGAGTGGTTACTGGGACAAACGAGAGTCATCCAATTAACAGAGCAAGTTGGGTTATAACTGTAGCTCGACTTTGTGTATGCAAACGTAAGAGCTTCAGTCCTTACCTTAAACCCGGCATATTTATCAGTGCCAGTCGTGGTGAGGTTTGCCTTGAGCTTTAGACTAGAACTGCCTGATATGCAGCATGTGTGGACTTCTGGTAGCTTAACCAAAAGAAAATATCTTTTGTGGGGGTGGTGTAAATGAAAATTAGAGATGGATTTAGTCAGTTGTGCTCCTTGTTGTTATTGACCTTATTTACAAGGACTCTTAAGTAAGTAGATTAACCAGAACTGCTGTGAAATATTTACACTACCACATTTTCTTTGCTGGTCCTCTAAGACTACTGCATGTTGGTAGCCTAAAAATTGGAGATAGTTGGAGCTAATGGGACATTGCACTATATAGAAATAAAAATCTCAGAAAATAAAACCGAGTTCCATTACTGGAAAAGCTTAAATTGTGATTGTGGGTAATTTTGTTGACTCCACGCTGCTTGTAGTAATAAAGGAAAAATAAAACTGAATTGATTCAGTGTAGATATAACTGTGTTAATGTAAGGTGTGGAGCGTTAGCTTTCCTTCTTTCACACATATGCACAGCAGCCACACACAAACACAAACTCTTGCACCATCTCCTCTCATCACAGTCGACATCTGTGGGAGCCTGTTAATATCTGCCTGAATAATGCAAAGGCTTCTCACAAATCAGGGGTTGTTCTTTGCCTCATTGCAGCCCTCACTGCCCAGCACAGCTACAGCAGATTTTTTTTTCCATGCCTATTCTAAACATCGCTTTTCTGCCCATTTCACTCCCTTTCCTACCCTTTTCCATATTTCACTCTTTTCCTTTTGCTGCTTTCATTAATATATGGTGGACTTTCAGCTGGCAGCTTTCAGTTTGGCTCATGTGATTTATCCCTCCACAAAAACATTTGAATAAAAAGGCGCTCATATGCCCATGCTCACCATCTCTCTGATTTCTTTGCTCTTTCTTCCTCTTCTCTCGAATACCTGGCTAAGGATATATTAGACATTTTCTTTATATTCTCACTAAACTGATATTGGATGTGTGCTCATCTGTTGAGGTAACCACTTCCCTGTTAATTTTTCTTTTTCTTTTATATATCACCTTAAGCCTTCTCTCCCATCCTGAGACTGAAACACCAGGAGAAAACAAAATGGTTGTTGAGTCAAAAAAAAGATGAGAATGAGGCTGAACTAGCATTATGTCAGGCAACCTGCTGGTTCAAAGCTAAAGCATTAGTAAGTGAGGGGGGGGCATTTCAGAAGGTGACAGTTCAGGATTATATGTTTGCAGCAAAGAAGAGTGTCTTTGATTGTAGATATGCAGTGTACTGCCCTGGGAACTTGCAAATAGTGGATTTACTTTACATTTTACAAGTGCTCTGTATCTGTTGTATGTATTCACATTTAAGAAAAATATCAGTTTCCTCCATGTAAACAAATAAAATCTTCTCCAGGATGAAAGAAAATTTGGTGTATCATTAAACACAATAAAAAATGTGCAGCTGATGCACCCACTTTTAGGTTTTAGTGGCTGTAGCTCAGAGAGTGGAATGATTCTCCCTTAAAAGCAAGTTTGCAGCAGTTTGTTCATAATCTTCTTAGCACTGTGACATTTGTGCTGGTGTTTGGACACCGGAGGTGTGATTTTGATTGGCAGGTGAAAATGAATCCCATTGTATGAATAAAAAACCTAAAACAATGCTAACTGGCCAGGGATGCAGAGAGTTTCTTTCCAGGGAGAATCTTCACAGAACCAATGAGAGAGTAGCCTCAAGTCACCAGTTTGGCCAGTGCCCCTCCCCATTATACATATACATTTATAAAGGAAGTTATTAACCAAATGCAACCAATTCTCAATACACCCTGACAGACTGCCAACCTGCCACAAGCAGGTACGCTGTATGAGTAATAAATTTTAATGTATTTTGCATTATCCAATTGATTTATGTTACAGCGAGTTAGCATTGTTACTGAGGGAGGTGCCCCAGTGCGCCGTATTAACAAACTGCTACTGATTATTATTATACCAAGGGAAATTACAGGGAAAAACAAGTCTTAGAATCTGGTCCTAAACATTACTGTGACTGCCGTTTTGCAGCATTGACAACAATAATCACGTAGTGTGTCTGAGACGCCACCTTAGATGGTTCACTTCTGATGTGAAAGCAAATGGACCATCCAGTGAACCAAAGGGAAGAAGTGTCAGCGAACGTGCCATAGAGCAACATAATGGATGGCTTCCTGTCTGGCCTGCTGTCATATTGGGAAGCTTTTAGTGAAAACTATACTGGGTTTGATCACCAAAGTAAAAACAGAAACTCTGAGTCTGCATAATGTTGGTGTTGCTCCATTGTTTGCCGAATGATCCATTTTCAGCCCTGACCAAATGAGTCTGGTTGTCTTTTTTTTTTCTTCTTGGTCTGATACCTCTTTAGGCAATGCCTCTCTTAGCAAGCAGTTGAAACTGCATGACATTGTCCCTGTGATTTGGTCAGCTTGAGTAAAGTTTGAATAAGCCAAACAAAGGAACAACATATCTTGGCATGTCCTGCCCAATCCCCACACAACGATGAGTCCTCCAGACTACCCTGGNGTCCCTACAACGATGAGTCCTCCAGACTACCCTGGTGTGAATGCATTACTGAAGAAACCTCTGACTGAAAGACTGTTTGATCTCCATGTTGTGTAGAGGGTGTGCAATATTGTGCATTTTGTTGAGCTACCTTTGCAAGTTTCTTTTTTGTATAATCAGCTCCATAATACTCAGTTTCTTCACTGCCCTCCTACAGTCTCATCAAATCGTTCTCCTTTGACTTGTTCAAGATGATGTGGCTGTTTGTACACCATGCCACATAGTAATTGACCAGTTCTCTGTACTTGAACTGAAACACCCTCCAACTGCAGAGTCACCAAAGTATTCCTGCAGAAGACAGGACTCAAGAGTTGTATTGGAAGTCTGAGGCGTTCAATGTGAAGAGAAATGTAGAGGGTTCAGTCCCCTGTGGTGTTCTTGTGCTGCTGACCACCACCCCAGACGCACAACCCTTCAGTCTTACAAACAGTGGTTGGTTAGATGGTCAATAATTCAGGTTGTTATGGAGGCAGCCATCTCTGTTCATTGGGGCTTCTCACACAGCAGTGCAGACTGAAATGTATAAAATACTCTGGAGACTTTTTTTTGCTCATGGTGAGCTTGCTGAGGAAGGTGGATGATGACATCACTTCAGGCAGGATGACTCCCACAGTACTGGAACCTTTGCCTTACTCAAGCTAAGGTTGAGGAGTTGGTTTAAAAATCCAGGCAATGCTAATCCATGGAGTCCTTTAGGATTCTTGGGCTGACACTATTTGACAGGTTACAATTTTTACTGTTGGTTCATTACATGACAATTTCTTCATATCCTTTTGAAATGAAATCCTGTGTAGAAGCCAGTCCTAATGACGTTTTACAACTCCAAGTTGAATTAACCTCCATGATCACTGAATTTAATCATTTTTAGGTGATTTTTTAGGTGATTGTTACCATGGTGGGTGTTGCTGAAGTGATTTATACCTCATACTAAAGTGGATATAATTATTTGGGGCACCTCATACACTTAGGGAAAATTAGATGACAAGGAGGTTTAACTCTGACATAACAATTTCAAAATGCTTTTCAAGCAGATGTGACATCCTGGAAATGGCTGAACTGTCGAAGCGTGAACACAAATTAATGGCAAACATCAATATCTTTATGAAATTTTTCCTCATTTGGTGCCATTTTTATTATCATATCTGTTACAACTTAATGCCTAACAGTCAGCTTTTCCTCCATTTCTTTGTCCTTACCCACCTGCTGCTCATCAAGCTTTCACTCCTTTCGTGATATGAGAGCTCAGTGGAAGCCACAAACCTGCTCTTAGTCACGCTAAAAGCAACATCCATATGCATATTTATAAGCATCTAAGAACAGAACAGCACACTGTTTATTGGAAATGCTTTTTTTTTGCAACGTTATGCTTTTTTTTAAAAAAAAAACAACTTTAAACATATTCAAAGTAATATTGCAGAGTTTGCAGTATTTTAAGGTTCTGCAAGAGCAATCCAGTGAGGAAAATGTGTGTATTTCGGTGTCTTGGCACGCATTTTTTGCCAAGCCTGAGGGGAGAAGTGGAGGAGAGGGTTAATTATTGAAAGTGTATGAAACAAGCAACTGTACAACGAAGGGTAGTCGAGGAAAGAGGAGGAAAAGATGGAGGATGTGTGTAGGTGGTGTTTAAGAGGCACTTGTGTGAGACATTTGGTGAGCTCAGCGGCTTGAGGATGATACATTGACTCGTGCTGTTTACATCTCCTTAAGTTCTAGTATACCCAGTTGGTCTCTCAGTTGGTTCACGTCCTGGCATATATTTCATTCACAGAGCTGGATACACACACACACACACACACACACTTATCCCCTATTTAGTGAAAAAAAAAAAAGAAAACTGATAAATCTGGTAATCTGTGGTGTTTGGAGCAACTGTTCACATCCACTAAGTAAAGATTGTGTCATCTCATGCTGTAATTATCCGATAGATGTATGACCTTTAACGGCTGTGAAGGTATCGGTGATTTTCATCACATGGTTCCCAGTAACTGTTTGCTCCTTCTGTGTTCCCACTGGTGTGCATGTGCATCACTCTGCTACGGCTCCCTACGGCCCACCACAGTGTCTAGATTTGAGATTATTCAAATAAAACCCCTCTGTTTTTGTATTTGTTGCCTACAACAATAAAACATCAGTTGGTTACATGAGAAAAAGTTCCATTTAATCATAACTCTGTGGCAACGCTGAACATATCAGGAAAAAGAAAGAAAAAAAACAGGAATATAAGCTATAATTTCTCAGCTTGCTTTTAATATGAAATATGCGTAAATGAACATCTGTACAGCAGTGTCACATAAGGTATAAATGACTTGAGAAGTTTAAAATAGTAGGGATAAAAACCACACGTTTGTTCACAATGGCAAATATCAGTTTAGTCGTTTAACATTTACCAAGTCACAAATTCTACCACAATTTCCATTAGAGTTAATGGACTGACATCAACCAGCTACTGGTATGAGAAAATATCACAAGCTGATTTAACACAACACATCTGTTCTTTAAAGAAAGACTCATCACATTGCGTTTGTTTAGCTTTCAAATGTTCACATCATGTAAAAGACTACTGAAAGAACATGTTTCTGTTTGTAGATATTAAAGTAGGATATAATGTAATCTTTTTCCTATTGAGAGTTTCAGGAACCAGAACTTTAGAACTTAATTATAATAACCAGAATAGTACAGTCTAACCTTATCACAGTTAGAAATCATTGTGTTGGATGTGATCATTTTCTTCATTAAATTAAGTAATAAATGCTGGTTGTTAGAACAAAGTCAATGGAAATTATTCTGAATCATTCTTACATGCAGCTTACACATGACTGTCTCAATGTTTGATGTTTTCAGTTCATATTTATGCTGTTGGCTCGCTCATCATCAATGTACCGTTACACCACAACAAATTACATACAAACAGATGGCAGCAAAGTAATCCAGACCCCGAATTTAAAGCCCTTTGATAAATCATGTCTAAATATCAAATGGAAATATAAACTGACAACGAACAGATTTTAAATTGTCATAAACTGCTAGTGCACATATTTACTAAGCAGAGTTTATTTAAAAGGACATTTCCAGCCGATGTTAGATTTACCTTTTGCCTCCAAAAGAAGTCAGAAGTCCTTAAAGTGATGGTCTCAGCATACGGATATGCAATGTCTTTCTAGCAAGCTATTAGCCGAGCCGATGATAAAATAAGATCTTTATAAAGATGGAGAAGCATGAAGCGTCTATATTCATGAATGCAGAAATTCATTTCTAAATTAAATCCACACAATCTTCATTGATGAAAAGTTAGATTTGAGAAATGGAGCAAAAACAACAGATGTCCTGATGCAAAACACAGACTCTGAAAAATACCACTACAAGCACCATTTTTACCCTGAACCTCATCACTTTTCTCCCACACAAACATACACTAAATGTGTGCACACACACAGTGGGAAAAAAGTCATTATTTGCACAAAGTGTGTACAGTGATGGGACCTTAAGGCCCCCCCTGCTTGTTTTGAAGCCAGGAGTTACTTGCTGCAAATGTACAGAGCAAGACACACAGCAGGTCGCTGCCTGTAATGATGCTGTGCAGGGAGCAGGCTGTGCACACTGCTGGTGGTGCTCTGCGTCTGATGTGTGGGTGTAGTGTAATTGCATGTTGTGTAAATGAGTGTGGTCATAGTGTGTGCTCACATTCATGGTCTGTTTCATGTACTATGTTCATATATTCATGGCTCTTACGTGCTGCAGTGCATGTTTCATGGTATCATGTGTTTTATGTGTGTGTGTGTGCGTTTAGTAGCGTGTAACTGCAGATTTATAGGCATGCCTCCATGCTCTCCAATGATGTGAGACTGAGCCATGAATCAGCTCAACCTGTAATGAATCCCGATGGCCTGTGGGAGATGGAGAGGAGGAAGGAGGGATGACGAAGAGAAGGCGCAGGACAAACAGGAGTAGCAGAGGGAGGAGAGGCATGGGAGAGGAGAGATGTGGCAGGAGCAGAGGAGATGGTAGGAAAAACAAAAAAAAAAAAAAAGAGCCTGCAGCTGCTGGTTCATTGATTGATCACAAAGAATACAACTTAGTTCTCACACTCAGGATGCTTTTAATGGAAAAAAGCGCACATTGAATATTTTAGAAAATCTATTCATTTATTTATTTCTTAATTTAACAGAAAAACTAGGATTACCTTTAGATAAAACAAAAACAACTTAGTTAAATACATGGCATCGTGTCTGCTGGCTCATACTTTCAAGCTTTCATTAATATGAGCTGTGAATAATGGAGATCACCTAACTCTGTTTGGTATAAATCTGATTATGATGTGCATTAAATCTTTTTATCTTTGTTTCAATTTAATAAAGTTTTCAGTTTCTAAATGACATGTTTGGCCTGCCCAGAACCAGCACCACACACGTACATAGAATCTAATTCTATATATTTTATCATTTTTATATCAATATATTTAGTTTGTGTAGTGAAGCAAGTTTCTAATCCTGGAGCAGTATAATTTTATAAGAAAAAGAAGTTGTCTTACAGTGAAAATGTAGGGTTTGCTTCATCAACAGTAATAGTGATGATGGATGTACGGATGAAGTCTGCACGTAGGTGTTACAGGTCATACTGGTAAATGGTAAAAATTCAAAGTTGGTTTAAAAATCTTGTCATTATACATATTTCTTTAGCAGAAGGCTTGAAACCATTAAAGGAGAACCTGGCAGAAATAACTACTAGCCAAAGTTTAAAATCTTTTGGCGATTACGTAAAATAACAAAAAGAAATAACTGTTTGTCTTTGTTCACAGATGAGTAACCGTTCTTTTACTTTTTGAGTAGGTTTAGGTGCCTAAATCCAAACTCTGTTGTCTTGAGTGTTTTCTGTTACTCATCTTGCAGCTTCCAATGTTCTGACATTGGATTTTTTTGCTTGATAAATCCGGTAAACCCTTTGCTGTAACAGTTGTACAGAATAATTTAGTTTATATCTGTATAAAAGTAATTTGACTGAAATGAAGATCACATTTGAAGATGGGTATATTTCTCCCATAAATTGCTCAAAACAACTCTTTTGGCCTTGTCATATATTCTTTACTACCGTTTTTAAGCCTGCAGCACCAAGTCTGTCTTAATGATTTTGGAAGCCAGGAGTTACTTTATTTGTATTTAGATATAAATGTGGGGCGTGGAAAATGATACTTGAAACCTTATGGGATAAAATATGCATCTCTTTGGCCCAACATGTGTTTACTTATGCATTCATTTAAAAATACTACAAATGCACTACTACTTTCTGATTTCATACTATTTGGCAGAAGCTGACACTTTTATGGATAGAAATCTGTTAGGGAAGCTTAGGCTCAGGAACTACAGTCAGTGTCCACTGAGCAACAATAATGGGCAAAATACTGAACCTAACGTTACCCTAAAATGCCTTCATTTGTGTATGAATGTGTGTGTGTGATAGAGAGAAAAAATGTGCAATGTGTCACTCAAGCAGCCATGCATCTCTCATGTCTCATTATTTCAGGTATTAGGGTAATAAATGCTACTGATTACAGGAAATTATCAGACCACTTTTAAAACCCTTTTATCAGCTTAATTGTCTATTTGGTAGTTTTTATGGTCTATTAATCACATGATGATCTCTGGTTCTCTCTCTAACCTGCTTTTTCAACTATAATCAAAACCCTCATCACAAACTTTGTCTGGCTTTTTATATCAGCTTTAAATTTTTGACTTTGTACTTGAATTGTTCTGCCAGCTTTTCTTTTACTGTATGATTTCATATTGATCCAAGTAAACAACGGGTTGCTTATTTCTTCAATCTGCTTCATAAAAAAGGTAGAAATTCCGGCCAATAAATGATGTAGCCTTAAAAGCAGTTATTGTTTTAGTCAAAAGGCATAGACGGTGACTAGATAAGCCAAAACAAGCAAAAACAAAGAGTATTAATTGTTTAGAGACCATTATTTAACAATGCGATAGGCTTAACCCTGTAATGCCTTATGTATCAAATTTGATACATACAGTTTCTGAGACCTTTTATATCACTTTATAGTAAACACCTAGATCAAAACCCTGTTGTACACAGTAGGATACACAAATTCTGCTCCTTGGTGGGTACAAGAATAATTCACAATAATAATTCAATAATGCAGCACAATAATTTTGCCGTATCACGATAATAGATAGTAAATGAACCAAGTGTATTATGAAGGGAAATACATAATAAATTTTGTCAAAATATCTGACAGTAACCAATCAATTAAAGTCTTAACTTTAACTCTGCTCATTTAAACACTGGAAATTTCGCCCGTCATGCGGCTTTCCGCACAGCGGTTTCAATCAGCATACCGCAATGCTGCAAAGAGTCATGCGGGTGTAAATACCCAGGGACCGCCACAACCCCAGTGGAGAAGGAAAGAGGTTATAGCACTTATGGTTGCAAGGGAGAAAATGTTGAAACTTTGGTACGCTAGCCACACAACTGTCATAACTGTGCGACCAAGCTGCAGGTTCTGTGTTAGAGCCGTTTACCTTGGCAACGCATCACAATGAAATAGTACACTAACTACTTCTTGTGAAAAACCTACAATTTTACCAGTAAAAAAACAATATTAACGTATTAATAATTTATTTAATATTTTTTTCTTTCTTAATGGACCATGGTATAAGTGGGATATTGCCCTCTGAGGTGGCCATTATTATAAATTAATGGACGACGCGGAGGCGCGAACCGTGAAGGTGTGAACTGTCCGCATCATTCATTAATTTATGAGGGCCTCAGAGGGCATTATCCCTTACATATATGTAAGTCACTTTTGATAAAAGCATCTGCTAAATGACTAGAATAGAATAGAATATAAACTCAATTGTAAATGTATTCTTTGTTTCAGAGTAAAAGTGGTTGACATTCTGCAATTCTTAGGTTTCATGAGCAATAAGGAAATAGCAAAATAAAATGAAAATAGTCTGGAAAGGCTTTCCTGTTGGATTTAATCAGTTAGGACAGTCTTATAATTCAAAGCCCGCATTTTGCAAGTGGAGAAAAAATTTACCTCCACAAGCAAAGCCATGCATTGGCTAAGACTAAGATCATAGAACAGGGATCACCAACTCTGGTCCTCGAGCTGGTGTCCTCCATAGAAACTAATATTGTACTAACTAAAACTATAATATAAAAAGCATTATAATATATTAAAAAAAAGAAAAGCTAATTCTCCTTTTTTTCACAAGTTAGTGAAAATCATGACTCATTAAAAAGAACTACTGTATAAGCTGAACAGTTCACTAATTCATATTGTTGTAGCAGCCAGTGGGAGAAAGAGGATGGGCATTCAATGCCAGCATGAAAGCAGCACGAGTTCTACAAGAAATAAGCTGGAAGAGAAAAATGTACAGGAATATAAAACTCCTGGGTGCCATAAGTAGAAGTAATTAATACACAGGGGATGAGCCATGCTCACTCTGCCCTCAGAGCAGGAGGTTCAAAGCTCCTGAGGGTGTACACTCTTCTCCTCTTTGTGGGTAAGCTGACCTAAATTGATGTTGATTGATTGCTGTGTACAGTACACTCTGAAATGCTCCCTTCCACATCAACCCCTCTTTGACTTAAATCTCTTTTTGTTTAAGCATGTCCACATCCGACAACTTCTCCTCTAAAGCTGACTTCTCTGTAGTTTTGTTTTGGTGCATCATGTGTTTCATGCTGGTTGTTTCTTCCCTCTTAAAAAAACTAATTTATGCTGCAAAGAAGCTGCTGGTGGTTGTTTGATTGTACTCTTGGGGCTCACCTTACCCCCTTCCACACACTTTCATAAAAAAACCTGTTCACTTTCCCAAAGCATCAAAAAAAGCTGCTCTTTCAAAGGACTGGTGTCTCTGAGACTCTCACCAGGTGTCTATTGTAGTAAATGCTGTGACACAGCAGCAACAGCAATGTCTAGGACCTGATTCCAAGCCTCATTTTGCTCCGAATATTTCCTTGGTTGTGTTAAAAGCATAACTTACTGTAATAATAATCAGCAGCAACTTGTTAATATCGGCCACTGTGGCACCACCCCCATTAAAAAAATACTAATACCCTTCAACGTAAAAAAAGTGCATAATGCAAAAGTACATTAAAACTGATTACTCGTAAAGTGTGCCAGCTTGTGTCTGGTAGCTAGTCTGTCAGCATTTATTGAGAACTGGGGCCTTTAGTTAATCGTTTCCTGTAAATATGTTTAATGAGTGCCCCTGCCCAAATAAGTGTATATGAACAGGTGACCTGAGGCTGCTCTCTGATTGGTTCTGTTAGGACTGGGATATATTTGCTGCGAATGCAAGTGTACACTTTAACTTACCACTTCGGTATGTTTTTATGTGTGTATATACTTGCTGCAAATGATCGTAGCACGGTGCAGCAAAAAGTACCGAAGGTCACACAGCACTTGGACTTTAAAGTAGTGAAAAGGTCAGTCTACCAGTCACATTGTATTTCTGGGGCATCAACCCCAAAACGCTTTTAATCTTTTGCCAACTGAGGCAAGAATGTTTATCACTGTGCAAAAGGTAGGAGAAAATCATAAAGATGGCAGTAGTCATGCACAAGGTCTGAGAGATGGTCTTTAAAACTATGTGCCATTGTGTTTACCTCAGACCTGTCGTGTTCATGCTCTTGTTCGCATTAGCGCCTCTAGCTTTCAAGTCAATATTGCAACACGCGCATGCAACAAGCTATCTCGTGTCAATGCAAGCAGCTTATGTGCCGAACAAATGGTAGAAGTGCTTGGCAGCTATGATACATATGCAGATGTGTCGCTAACAGCATGTATATCCCAGCCCTTAAGAGTCTCCCCAGGACGCAGCACTTCACATCCCTGGCCTAACAGCAGTGTTTTAGTTAGTCATTTATCCAACGGGATTGATTTTACACCCGTCAACCCACTTGTGTCCAAATGTGCAAGTGTAAGATGACGACGATGAACAAACCTATGCAAGCAGGCAAACCTGAGGAGAAAATTACAGCTTTGAAAGAACGTATCGAAAATGTGGACATTTCTTTAAGAAAAATTCTTTCAAATGAGGTTCACTTGGAGAAATAAAGATAATAAAAAGGGCCAACACCAATCAGATAAAAAAAAAAAAAAAAAAAAAAAAAAAAAACAAAACAAAAAAAAACATAAGTAACCAAGGATGGAGTTAGATTTGAGGCTTCATAAGTCATAATTATAAAAATAATAAAGAATAAATTCCTCTCATTCCCTGTCTTCAGCTGTGTTTCTGGAGCAAAAGACTCCTGCATGCAAGGCAGGGTGGGTTTATTTGTATTGCTTATTTCATGTACAAGACAACTTGAAGTGCTTTAATAATAATAATAATAATAATAAAAGCAAGATTTCTTTCTCTAAATGGTCCTCCATTATACCCAGATCACTAGAGAGCAGTGGACAGCCATATGTTGGCACCCAGTTGGGCTGTAAGGTTCAAAGGTCCCACAGTGGTTGACCTCTGTTGCCACAGCGGGAACTTGAACCTGGGTCCTCCAGACCTAAGTCAAACTGTGTAACCATTAAGCATTAGAAAAGCATTACAGCAAGGTGCAAAAGAAACACTATATAGGAGAATTGATACGATGATCTGTGACATCTTAATGTAAACTACGGTCCCTGCAACTCAGGAAAGTTCACCCAAAGGCACATGTTCTTTTCCCATGGTTTCCTTCTGAAGCTAAAGGTCCTTATGGAGGGGGTTGGGTAGCCTAATATCTCGCAGTGCTTTCCAGTATTAATGTGTTCTAGATGTCAGTCATGACCAACATGTTAGCCCTTGTGTTCACAACTGAGTTAGGTTCATCAAACTTTACTTCTGTCACTTCTTGTTTAAACAGAAGTTTGAATTACTTGGTTGGTCCATATTGTGAATTCGACCTTCATAGATTCCATTTGATCAGTTCAAATGCAGCTTTCCACATGTTGTAAATGTAAATATAACTCATTTCATTATAAGGGTTCGTATTTGGGAGGACAGTCTTACTGGATGAAGATTTTAGTCTTTGTAAAGGCCAATGTGGTTCTAATAATCAGATAAATAAGATGCTTAGAGGTTTTTACATTTATTGAAATATAAAATCAATAGTTAATATTTTCTTAAAATCAATTTTAAATTAACCTGTGATACTTGTTCTTCTTGAAGCTGTGAGGTTGTAGAGAGATAAACACATGTAAAATACATTCTGCATCTTTTAATGATGGAACAGATTGTATTTTAAGCAGAAAAGCTGGCAGGTTAAGTTAAAAATATAGATTTATGTTAAATTCTGCTTATGAAAAATCTAATAATTCCAAATGCATTGCAGTCCCCACTATGCTGCCATATCAAATTTATGATGTTTATTTTCACATTTTACTTGCACACAGTGGTTTTCTTGTTTATACTTTGAAACTATTTAAATGTCTGTAGTCTGACAGTATCTGAGGAATCGAGTATTTGCTTTCACAGCAGCAGATGTTTTACATGGCTCCGGGTTGGGTGCATTTCCCTGCTTCGCAGGCAGCAGAATACCGATTGATGATCAACCATGCATTAGCAGCCTTCACAAAAGCACAGAGAAAAAAAAGAACAAAAATTCTGTCTCACCAGCACTGCAACACTAAACCTGTAATGTTCCAGCATCGACCTAACAAGCAGCCGCGAAGACGCTTCTTGTTCTCATTCTTCCAGAGGGTGTTTGTGTAGGATGTTTTGTTTTTCCAACAACAGCTTAACTCAAATGCTGTTTTGAACAAATTCACTATCACAGCTGTTCATTTTACATTTTCAGTGCAGAGTTCCTATTCAGTTTCTAACAGTATAAACAGTCACACCTACACAATGTCATATCACTGTAATTTAAGACATTCATAACATTTAATTATATTTTGAGTAAAGTAAGAAAAGTTTATTTACTGAGCTCTTTTAACATAAAAAAATTGTAAAAACTGCTGTTCACAAAATGAGTAAAATAAAAAAGTGACAATAATGCCAATAAAATGATAAAATATGAGACAATAAAACAAACAGCGAGTTAAAAATACCAAATAATCTTCTCAAAAAAAAGCCTGTTGGAACAAGAAAGTTTCTGAGGGGTTGAAAGAGTCCACAGAGTCAGTAAAATGTAGCTTGTAGTGGCAGTGGTTGATTCAACAGCCTTAGTGCTATAGACCTAAGGCTCTGTCCAGTTTTTTCTCTAGTTGTGTACAGGAAATTACTTTGAGATTCTGTTAACAAAGACAGAAAGCAGCAGTGTATTTTGTAAAAAAAATAAAAGGCATATACAGTATAGGCCTGGCTGTTTTGTGCTCTGTATGGNATCTAGGCCTGGCTGTTTTGTGCTCTGTATGGTAAAATGAGATTTTTAATATGAATCCTAAAATCTATTGGAAGTCAGCGTAAACAATCTCAAATTGGGGTTGTCTGGCCACAGTATTTTGTGTAGCTTGGAGATGATCTGTCCAAGCTGATTAACTATGGATTACCATCCTTTAAAGCAGCAGACCGGAAATATGATTAATGTGGACATTTTTAGAATATAATGTTGTTTATGATATTTTCTTTTGGAAGCCCCCAACAAAGCATCACAAGCAGGAAGATTCAGGGCGAGTTGACACAAAGGCATAGAGTTGGGCGATAAAACAATCTCTAAATCAGATTGCAAAAGAAAACTAAACTGCATAGAAACACAGAAGGGAAGGAGTGTGTCCAAAGAGAGACAGTAAATAAACTTGTTATCTTTCTAAACTGTCAAGAATATAGAAGTGGTTTGGATTCAGTTCCAATGATGAAAAACAGATTAATGCAATGTGCAAACGAACAAACACCATTATAGCATATTTGGTTTAAAGTGATGGTGGTCTTTTAAAAGAACAGAACGGTTGAGTAACATTACTTTAACCCAGTAATGAGTTACTATTTCCATAAAAAAAAGGCTTATAGCTGTGAAAAGACTCGGTTAAAAAAACCAGTTGCTAAGAGAACTTCCACTATACAGCTCCCTGCAGCACACATGCTAACTTTAATCAATACACAGAAGATAATCTTGTCCTCTGGAAAGATAAGAAAACATGAGGCAAGTTGAGATTTTAACGATGCTGATGGGGAAAGTGGGTCACTGCGGCAGCAAAGAGAAAGAAAATATAGCAACTAGACATAGATATAAGATATGAAGCAGCTTTATTGTCTTCAATCAAACTGGTATCACACATTTAATGAAGATACATATTTTCAATGTAAAGACATATTTACATATAAAGAAAGCCTAGAACCTATTAAAGCTCACACTAAACAGGTGAGCTTAAATCTTAATCTGTCTCATGATTCAGGTTTTTGCTTCACAACAGCAAACAAACAAAGATTAAAAGGACATATTGAGTTTTTGTTGCAGCATCTCCACAAAGTGAACATCCAACTACTAAAAGCTGAGATCATGCCAGTACCTTGCCAGCTGTCTGGCTCTTCGCTTTGGCAGCTTACAGGCCTCAGACTGCATCGCCTTCTCTGTGTTTCCAGGGCTGATAAGTGTTAACAGCTTGAGCCTGCACAGACATTACAGCCAAGACTAACGACATGACTAATGGTCGGTATTAAGACTAACAGGTATGATTCACATCATGCAGGCTTTCTGTGCACTCGTCATTACATATTTATTTACTGGCTCAGATGCCAGAGAAAAAGACACTGCTACAAACTTGGCATTTTGTCCTAATCTACCCCCCATTGAAATAAAAGATCAATTAAATCTTGTAGTTACAGGAGGTTTTGAAAATTATTTGTCATGGTAAATGTATTTCCTGAGAGTTTTCACAGAACATTACAACAACAACAAAAAAAAAAATCAACAGAACATATTTCTTTTTTAATGTTTTGCTACTTAGGAAATCCCTGATGCTGTTGAAGTCTGCTCAGCAAGTGAATGTTTGCAAATGTTTTGATCCTGAGGAGCCGTGCAGCAGTTAGATGTGGTTGACTTAGCAGGGGTTGATGTGCAACTATCTCAATAATCTCGTACCGCTGCTGCAGATGCACAATCATACAATATTAACACTGATTTGTTTCATTTCAGGCATGCTAATATCTCATGCTCTGTAGTTTTGACATGTTAGATTGAATTATGACACTGAACCATAACTGTTAAGGGTTTGTATAAAGAGGAATATTATCATGGATGCTTTTAAACTGTCATTAAAATTTTTACACGTGAGACAGTGTTAGATAATATCATCTATCTTTATCTTGCGTTTCAGTTATACTAAGAGGGCCCCGAGTTGCCCATTTCTGCTTTTCCTGATGATTACACAGCTTTGCAGTTCCTCCTCTCTCCAAGAGTTGGCGCTATCACTGTCAACATGAAAGCAATGGTCACAAATAAGAGGCAAGTTGAAGACGAGCTGCTGGCTCGGTTATTTGGAGATAGTTTGGATTCAAAGTTGCAGATGATTAGCAGAATGAGTGCTAATCCTTAGCTCGATGGGGATGGGGGTCCAGCCACATCTCGGAACACAGTACATACACAGTATAGTTCAGGCAAGAAACTCTAGCTGTGCTGCCGCCTCCCATGTGATCTATCTCACACACACTGCAGGCCACATATCAAATGTACCCATCCATTGTGGGTGGAGCATTTAAGATGTAAAGTTCCTGTCTGGCTAACTACCTCATACATGCGATCATTGTATCACAATAATATGTGCTGCTCATTTTTTCACTTCATGCTCCTTTTCAGCCCCTCCGCTACCCCATTATCCACATGTAAACTCCAGGTTAGAACTGTTTTATCACTCCAACATTATATTGAGAAATCATATGAGCAAGGTGGAATAAGATCAGAGCCTCATTCCCAACTGGTCTGATTGAACTGACATTTTATCAAAGTGTCATAACTCAATATAAAGAGATGGTTTGTAATCACATTAGAAAATTTTGGGTAAATCAGTCTGTCTCTATTCCATGGACCATTTCATTTTTTTAAAAAAAGGCATTTTTCCAAACAGGCCCTCCATTTGTACCTAATAATAAAAAGATTTTGTATCAGGGTTTTTTTTGTTTCAGAGATTATGAACATAGAATATGGCAAATTAAAAGCATGGACATATCAGCTTCCCAAACTGGTCTAAGTAGTCTAATTCTAATTATTACCTCCCCCGCCCAAAGATTTAATTATGTGTGAATGAATGTAAGATAGAAAGTAACATAAGAACATTTGCATTGAGCGTCTGATGAACACAGCATCAGGTTACCAATCACCAAAGATACCTTCTGCATTTTGATAAGATATTTGACACCTTTGGATGACAACAAGCTGCCAATTTTCAGACCCTCCCTCAGAGAGTAAATGACAATCCTGAGATAAAAATTTTTGGACACAATGAGATTTTGAATACGATTCATACTCTTGCCAAGCAAGTTCAAACTAAGCTGATAACTATCACTGACATGTAAACCTCTCTTTATTTTGATACACTGGAGGGCTTAAATCTATTGTGTGTAGTTCAGCGGTGGTTATGTGTTTTATATTTAGCAGAGCTGACAAAGGAAGCGACTGTTGTGACAGAGATGAAGTAGGCATCAGTAAGTATATGGAGGTGCCTATTGTGGAAAAAGTTGCGAGGGATCAAGGTGAAGTTTCTCATGCTCCAGATAAGAAAATCTCCATTCAGCTGAATCATTACATTTGCTCAGGTCATTCAGGTTAATACACAAAGAAACAGACTCTTAATGGGTGTTTCTGTACGCTGTCACTAGCTGCCAGTTACAAAATACTGGAATTCATTTTATTTTTCTGACCTTGGCTGAACTATGAAAATGGCAACTAATCCACAATGAGCCCTTTAAAATGCTGGCCTCATGTCAAATTGAAATTATCATCCTGAAGGTCTGAAGAATCAGGAAGAAATGTATTCAATTTATTATTTTTTTTCTCTGCATCTTAACAGTTATGACGTGTGTTTGCAGCCATTACTTTTAATGTGCAACACAAAAGTCCGAGACATGCAGTATTTCTGCAAACACATTCATTTTTTGAACAACCAGTGAAGTTAAAAGATGCATGGCTGCAGACAGGATGCACTTGCTCTCTTATGCTGGCTGGAGAAGCTTTTTCATCACAAAGGATAACCATTGGAGTGTAACAGTACACTGAAATCACAATTTGGTACGTAGCTTGGTTTTAAGGTCGTGGCTTGGTCTGTTTTCAGTACAGTAAGGGAACAAATGCAANGTGGTACGTAGCTTGGTTTTAAGGTCATGGCTTGGTCTGTTTTCAGTACAATAAGGGAACAAATGCAAAACATTAAACTATGTGCCACTCAGCCTCCCATTTGTCCCAACCTGGATGTTAAAGGGAACGTTTTTTCAGCTCTTCTGTAAAGCTACACTTGTGCTTTGGCATCTTATAAGCGGCAGCACTGCCTGCATCCCCGCTGTCTGTCCTGTCTGAGTGGAAAGGAAACACCCACAAGGCAGGGCTTCAAGCATAACATCACACACCAGACAGGCTGTCGTATTCCATGCATAGCACCAATCAGTTTAAGTGCATACCTGAAAATCGATTAAAACTGGACATTTTCATTAATCTAGAAAACGCCCCTGAACGCCCCGGACGAACGAAAAATGGGCATGTTTGGGAATAAGCGGACGTTTGGTCACCCTAAGTTAGCCACAATGTAGCTCTTAATTCTGTATTCCTTGAAATGCAGACAAACACAAACTGATGTGAAGCATAAACATTATTTATCCTTCATGGATGTCATTCAAGAAATACACAAGTTTGAATACTAATGTTTTGTGTATTCCATTTGAAAACAGCACAGTCTCGGCTTGTAACTCATTTGCCGTCAGTTCAGTATTTACCATTACTGGCAGCAATGAATGGGAACTAAGATTTACTGTAGCAACTGATGAAGCATTTTTCCTTTTTTAATGAAATCTCTGAGACAAAGTTATCCCAGAGAAAGATGGGCACAGCCATTAAGGAAATGACAACCCTAATCAACTTCTGAAGTATAATAAATCTACCTCACTGATATATGACAGTACAGCAGGATCTTGGACTGTAACTTATTTTTGTAAGATACAACCGGGACTCCTCTGCTTTCACTTAGGCAATCTGTTCTCATTGACATTTACACTCCAGTAATGTGCTGTTACTGTGATTTAGTTACAGATGTCCGAATAAATAAATAAAAGATGCAATCTGTGTAAGTTGTAGTTGATGTAGCTGAAGGTGTGAATTGGTCACGGTGGCTACATATTCTAAAATCAGGATTGGAAAGATCTTTTAAAGCCTCTATAAATACTCTTAAGTAGGTTTTTCAAACAATTTAGACACCAAAAGCTGGGATTTCAACTTTTTTTTCTATTTGGGTTTTCTTCAGTTTCTTTTGAAGCCCACTGGTTAGACTCCTTTTGGGTAAAAATTAAATAAAAGATCTTGCAATAAACAAATGTGCCTGGAAATATTTCAGTTATTTATATCTAACAGGGAGCATAAACCAAAGACTTTTTTTTTTTATCATAAATCAGTTCTCGTGTAAACTATAATTAATTTCCATTAGGGAAATACAGGAGAAAAACAAGCAAACTTATTAAGTAGAACAGAAACATGAGAATTGTTCCTGACACTAAAATGACCATATTCCAGTCCTGACTCTTAGCTCACCAAGTTTCATTATCACCGTACGTTACAAGCTCTATGTTTACCACCCAGTCGCTGTATTATGTGAAAATGGTCATCAGATGGAAACTTTCTTCATTTAATGCTGAGTTTAAACATTGAAAGATAAAAGAAGTGGATTTTTTTTAGCTGTCATGGTTGATTTCAGCAGCATGATTTTAGTCTTTTCTTTAAAAATGATCAATGGAGCACATGACCAAAATAATGTGGAATGAACCCATTAGCATTGTTTTTCTTTTTTTTTATTATTCCAATTTAACATCTATTTTAAAATTGACGGCCATTCATATGCAACTAATTCAGTTCAAACTGTAAAGCGATGGGGGACTTAAGTTATTATTCAGAACAAGTACAGTAGATAATTAACTTAAAACCGCAGAGAGATGCATAATCAAGGGGAAATTTTCTCTATATTAATCACTGAGAGTTATGCCACTGGTTTTAAGTCATGACCAGATGAATTTATGAATTTATTATAATACCTAATAATACTATTAACTACTCCCAGAGTGAGGACAGACGCTGCTTTTGGGTTTTCAGTGTGCATAGACATCTTTAACAGAGCTGAACACACTGTTATTAAACTCTTGTAACATTTAATCTGCGGGTGAAAATGGCTTTCTTCACTCTTTAAACAATTTATTTGGCGGTGTCCTCGAGGGACACTTAACTCTTACCTGTTAACGGTTGGCAAGTGTTTTTGCTGAACAGCTCCCAGAAGTGTCAATATAAGTAACCGCTCCAGTGTTCATATACAGTAAATGTTTCTGGTGCTCATTTACACACACACACACACACAAACATCAAATTAATTTGGACATTAGATTATTTTAGACACTGAAAAAGCCATGTGACCTTATTTCATATTTACACACATGGACAATAAACATTTATATTTGCTAACATGATTATGTTGACTGATTTAAATGAAGGTTGAATAACAGAAGCTTGTAATATACAGTTTAGGGTTGTTTGATTATTACTACACAATTATGGTCAAAATATTTCAAGGCCGAAATTCAACAAAAAAGTGATAAACTAAAAACCTTGCTTACAAAAAAAATATTTTTTTTAACTTTTTATGCACTTTTTGTTGTGTCAGATCTAAAATATTCCAAATACACCCCGCACTCAATGTTTTGATTTTATATCTAAAATCACATTGCAATAATTTATAGATATTGTCAATGCAAAATGTGTGTTTTTATCCATTGACTATCATAATTATTGTCAATACTTTTATGTTGTGATGCTCCTCATCCAGAGTAATAAGTGGCTATGCAGTCAAAAACACTACACTCACTGACTCCTGGTTTGTAATGCAGATTTTACAGAAAACAGTCAAAGGCAGTGCTTTGGACATGCATAATTTATATATCTAGCTTCAGCTGCAGAATAATGTAACTTAGTGAGCACTGCAGTGGTTAATAGTGGAAAACATGTAGATGAGAGTCATAAGGTCCCAGTAGGATTCCTGTGTCAAATACAGAACCAGATAGCAGCTGCAGAGACTTTGTTGTTGTGCTGTTATGATTTTATATTCCCCTGGCTTTTTAGCTTACTATGAACAATTGGACTTTGGACCACTATGTCAAATTGTGCAGAAACTGATTCTCATAGGAAGGAGTCATTACATTCTGGAGAATGCATCCTGCTTGTTGCAGTCTCATCGTTCAAATTTAGATCCACTGCTTGTTTTTTTTTTTTTTTTTTTTTNGCACTGCTTGTTTTTTTTTTGTTTTTGTTTTTTTTCTCCATACCTTCCTAACATCCTCTGCTGCCCTTCCTTTTTACCCTCATACATTATGCAGGTCTCATTTTGTTCCTTTATTTTACTCATCCATGCAAACACACTGCCTCTGTTCTCCTTCCGAAGCTGAATCTACACTCTTTTATCAAATCATTTATTCCTTTCTTCCTAAGTTCTTTTTATCCTCATTGTTTTTGTTGTAGGTTTTCTCTCATTTTTCTTTCCTGCTGGTTCTCACTCCTTATTCTCTGTGGTCCTGCTCCTGCCTTCTTTTTTCCCCCTTTGGGTCCATCCACTCCCTGGTAGACTGAGACCTAAGTCTGTGCTGGTATATGGAAAAAAATGGGTTTGTCAGAAAATAGGGGAAAAAAGAAAAAAATGAACTTTCTCCCTCAGAGGAGGAGAGACCTGACCTGCATGCTTTACTTTTTTCTCCCTTTTATAAGTTTGTAGTAAGTTTTTATAGTGACAAAACCTTTACTGTTTTTAGTTTTAATCCAGACTAAATACTCAGTACGCTAGCATAATCTGCTTGGTGTATCTAATCATAACTGTATATCCTTCAAAACTCTTCAAAGAAACTGAAATATGTATTTTTCTTTTGCAAATGTTGCATGAGGATTATTTTTTTCTGGAGTATAAGTCTGCTACCCAGGTGTTATTGCACGTATACGTGCTTTAAGCTCGTCTTCACATTCATCTATATATTCCCATCTATTTAAATGACTAATCCACAAGATCTTAATTTCCATTTAGAAGACACCTCCAATGATAGACTGTAATCGCTCTGACAAATCCTTATCTATTAGCTTTTAATTGTTTCGCTGTTAATCAGAAATGTCAACAGGATTTTGCTTAAATGAATGTAGATGATATTAGAAGAAAGGAGAATGTTTGCAGACAGCATGCCGCCTGTGCAGGAGCAATGAGGATGTGTAGGTGTAGTCTGTGTCATTTATATACTTTGTTTACTGGATAATAAGTGCCTCATAAAGCCCACATTAATCAGCTGTTCCACTCAGGATGATCCTTGAATGTGTACAGTAAACACACACGGCTATTATCTCATTTAGAGAAGATGTATGGCAGCAGAACAATGACCTTTCTTTTGAATCCTACTCTCCTTTTTGTTTCCTACCCAGGGTCTCTTCTCATCAGGTGAAGCACTGTGAGCCGCTGACCTACCCCCACCACCTTCCCTCCTCCCCAAGAGACATCCCCCACTACCCCGAAATCCCTAAACCCTACCTGACCTCACCTGCTAACCCTCATCAGACAACCTCCACTGGCCCTCCCTTTACCCCATGGTGGCCCCAAGGCCCACCCTCTCACTGCTTTTGGCTGTCCTGGCCTGCACGGGGCCCGCACGCCCCTCGCCCCCCCTGCTGCTCCGGCCCCGGGAGAGAGAGAGGGACTCGGGTGGCGTCAACATAGCCGTAGTCCACTCTGGCTCCTCCCTGCTCCCGGAGACGGCGGTGGTGGGAGGTGCGGGTGTCGGCGAGCCGGGTCCTGGGTCCGGTCTGGGAAATGGTCCAGGAGGAGGAGGAAGGGGAGTAACGGACACAGCTTCACTGGAAGGAGTGGCTGCCATGGCCTCTTTATCCTCCTCCTCGTCATACCTGTCACTGGCGGCGCTTGTGGGGGAAACGGTGATGACGCCGTCGGGTCAAGCTAACGTCATCTACCTGGCTGTGAATGAGAGCAGTCCTGGAACCTTGCTGCTGCAGCTGTGTGAGCTGCTGGCAACTACACCACTGCAGGTAGACACACACAAACAAATCCCGTAACACTTCAATGAGTTCACATTTCTTGGAATTTCCTTGAAAGTCTTGAGTAAATCAGAAATAAAAAACATTCTGAAATTGGCTTCTAGGGATGCTTTGTGACATCTCTAGAAGCAACTGCTTCCAGCTTCAACCAGTTGCCTCCCATCTGTATGAATAATACCAATATCCTTTTAATCATTAGACAATCTAAGCTGACCTCCACACCCCTCATACCTCTGTAACAGTGGCAATATCATGGCATGGGTTGGTGATTACCATGATTAATATACATTCATTTCACAACACTATGAAGGTTTAAACTCACACGAATACTTCACATAGGTCTTTAAGTTTCCCAACCACAATGGACACATTTTACCAATAAATCTAGTAGTGTGTCTCTATCTTTTGATGCCAACATAACAAAATGATTTAGCAACAAAGTAAAATTACAGAAAAGTGCCATTCCAAGAAAAAATCCCCTCTTCTCTGTAAACGGTAAATACATAGAACATATTAACTCTGTTTTTTTGTCAAGGAAAACAGACGGAGAAAGCTACAGGACCCCTACGTGGACTAGGAAAGAATTTTTTTCTATACATTACATGAAAAACATGTTTTTGGACATTTATTTTGAATTGGAAAATTTAGAAACAACAAAAAACAAAAGAAAATCTAGTTAACTTTTGACTTCCAGCAGTCCTTTAGCAGCATAGCTTTCATTTAAAACCTAACCCAAAAATTAAGGGCCTACTATTAGAGTGAAAATAAATATGGGTTCGTCTACAGCCCATTGCAAATTAAAGACACGCTGATGGCATTGGGCTCACCCTGAGTTTATTGTGTTTGAACAATTAAACTATCAGTTTATAATTTGTTTTGTTCTTTGCATCTGTATAACGTAATGTTAAATGAATCCTGTCTAACTCATCACACTACGATACACACACAAAAGAGTTGTACAAACTTACAAAATTGCAAATGAATGACAACATTTCATTTTAATGGTACGTTAGGTATAAATTAACATAATAACTCTGCAGTTACTGTGCACTTACTTTTACTTTGGGGTATAAAGCCGGGTGATTATCCCTTACAGGCAGAGATATATTCCAGTGCATTTCCTCATTTCATTGCATTTTTTTAAAGGCATGCTTTACAGGCTGATGATCCTTCCTCCACAATGACACTTTGGTCTTATTTATTTATTAATTATTTTGCTATAACCAAAGCCATTCTTAATTGATGATTCAGTGCAAGGAATAACTGTTCCACTGCCATATTTTCCCACTCGAACACACATCTTCTGCAACTCACATGTAACAAAATTTGAGCAAAAAAAAAAAGAAAAACCAGGAACTGTGTTTTTGTTCTGTGTGAAAATTTGTCCATGTGATTCAGACATGATTCCTTATGGAAAATGACAATATTGAGGGATCTTTCGAAGTAGTTGTGGCATCCATAGAATAGACTGGACTCTATCTAATACTCTATTACTTTCTGGATGAATCGTAAATCGTCTTCTCTGTGCAGCTTGACATTGTTCAAAAATTTATCCAGAGCATATTTCCTAGCATAGGAAAAAGTATCGGAAATATGCTAGGACAAAATAAAATGTGTATTCCTAGGATAGTCTTGAAATACAATGCAGAGTGATATAGCTGAAGCGAAGCAAAACCATGCCCTTTGACAATTCACTGGTCAGGTTTTTGAACAATATGCTTGTTGTTGCATCCCATGGATTCTTTTGACACGAGAGGTAGACAAGACTTTAGTGTATTTACATTAAAATACCACAGAGTACATTTTATGGGTTTATGATGACTTTGTATAATGTGTTTATGGGATTATGATGACCTTTACTCTTTGTCTTCTAAGTTAAAATGATAAGTAATGGTAATTGCCGTACACCCGTACAGTCTATTGTAGGAGGAATTCATATTGTTGCAGATAGACATGTGGTCCTATATGAAGAATTAAAAAAAAGAATTGCAACTATTTGGGAAGATTTTAAATCATTCAGGCCATGGTAATCTTTAAACTTTAAAAAGCAAGCAATGTGATATATTTTACAATTCTTAAGCACTTTAAATAAAAAATAAAAAAAAAGATTAGACTTCTGACATTGAGAGCATACTCAGCCTTCACTAGTACAGAATCACAGACATTTAAGCTCTATTTGGGTCATTTATGACCTCCCCAACCATTAAGGTTACATGTTTTATTGAAACACCCAGCCATCACAATGAAGTCATATAAATCAAAGTGTGAATAGCTGCCTGAGGACGGATGCCAAGGCTTAATTGTATAAGACAGATAGTTCCTTAGGCCAGATTTATGCTAACTTCTGTTTATATTAGTCTGAATAGATCTCATGACAAGCAGAATAAAGGATAATGGGAGTTCAACCAAAAAGGGTATAGCAACAAGCTTGCATTTAGTTGTCTAATTAAACAAAACAAAAACAAAAAGGTGCTTTTACTTATTAATCAGCTCAGTTGTAGCACTGGCTAGTGATGCATGGGCCATGCGTAGCCCAAAGATCATGAGAGCGGTATAAGTTTAGTAGAAGTTAAGGTTATGACATACATTTTAAGGGTCAAATGTAGTCCAAATGTTAGAAGCTAGCTTTGACATGGGTCACTGCAAGTGCTGTACGGGGCAGGCATGGCCCAGAGAAACTGGAGATTTAAGCCATGTCATATGTCAGAGTGTAGGCGCACCCTTACGCAATGCCATCTTTCAGGTTCAGTGGAGTTTGCAGATATTTGGGCCAAGCATTGTTTGCTATCTGTGTTAGCTTAAATACAGAAGGGAGCATACAGCAGAGGTCAGCACAAAGAAGTGGCATTAAAAAAAACAGCCAAAGAAAAAAAGAAAAACCCAAAAAACTGACGTACACACTAGTTTTATTTTAACGCAGTTTCCATTATACAATAACTATTTCACAGTAGAGCAAAGCTAAAGGGAACAGCAACAGGACAAACACAAACAAGACTGGCCTAGATTTTAAACTGTTCAAAATATTTTTGATTCAGACCTCATGCTTGTATAAAAGTAGTGGGCAGAACTATGATGGGGTCATTAGGCCATCAGCTTTGTTTACTTATTGTCACTGCCGTCTAACATTAAGGACTTTACCTCACCACATCACTTATCAGCACCAGAAAATACAGCCCTGACATCCCCCGAAGCTACAGTATCTCCCCACTATTTAAACCTTGATTCAGCTGATCCCAGTGACAGATAACTTATGAAATGCAAATGTACCAGCAGAAGTATGCTTGGGACACCGGAGTGTTCAGTCAGAATTAAGGAAGCCTCTTCTATATATAGAGTTTTTAGTATCAGTAAAAATATTTCTCTTATATCCACATCTAGCGAGGATCAACTTACTGTCAACCTGCTGCTGCAAAGTTTTCTGGCAGAAAAAAATTATTTCCGTGGATCATAAAACCCGTGCCAAAATGTCTCTGATTGTGTTTTAGTGCAACTGTCATTTTAATTATTGAAGCTCATTGTGTTTGCATGAGAGGTGCCTTGAGAGATAATTTAAACCTAGTATGATATGTGTAAAACTATTGCGCAAACGCAACAGTACTCTCATACAAACAATAGTGTACTCACTCACAAACACATACATACATTTAAATGTTTCATGCATTCATATCGAGGCGACAGGATTATTCTAACACCCTACTTATAAGGCTTATCCAAACAATCAAATGGACGATTAGAACTTATTCAGAATACAGCAGCAAGAATTCTGACTGGAGACACTGAAATTTAAACATATCCCCCGTGTACTGAAATCCCCTCATTGGCCACCTGTTCAACATAGAATCACATGAAAAATCCTCTTACTGGTTCGTAAAGAACTAAATGGCTCAGCCCCTCCATACATCTCTGGCTTGCACACTGGGTATGACCCCCTAAGGTTCCTCAGGTCATCAGAAGCAGGTCTTTTAGTTGTTCCTAGTATCAGAGCCAAGGCCGTGGAAGGCGCCTTCAGTTCCTGTGGTCCTGTTCTCTGAAACAAGCTGCCCGCTGACTTGAGGTCAACTCCTGGAATATCTACATTTTAAACCAAACTTAAAACTTTACTATTCTCACAGGCTTTCTCTTAACACTGTTGTGTCTGCGTTTGTTGTTATGCACCAGCTATATTAGTTTTTATGTACATTGTTCTATTCACATGTGTGTGTGTGCCGGTGTGCGTATGTGTGTGTGTAAATGCACATCAAAGAATATGTGCATACAGTATGTGCATTTATATTTCTTGTTCTTCTTATGTAAAGCATATTGTATTTACATGTAATAACATTTGCTATTTAAATAAAGTTGCCATTGCCATATATATTTTTTTAATGTATAATTATACTTTCTTGTATTTGCAATCATACTGTCATACACAGATTTCTAATTATAAACTTTTACACAAACCACAATATCCTGTTCCATCTGAAAACATTTTCTTTGAGTTAATATTACATTTTCATACATAATGTCTCTCTCTCTAGCAGAGTCAGCTATGCATTATACACATTATATGACTATGAATGCAAGTATGGTGGTACTGTATATGTTTATAGACAATATAATGTGAA
>CM047991.1:27498648-27512386 GCA_026261665.1 Melanotaenia duboulayi | reverse complement strand
TAAAAGTGACTAAATGTACATTGTATATAAAAAGAATGGTACAACTATTTTCAGTTATTCTCCATGTGAAGAGCTGGGATTTCAGACCTAGCCCACCCTCCCTGTTAAAATGGGAAAATGATGGACAGGTAGCACTTCAATGAGGCTGTTATTATTTAAAATAATATCTTTAATTTATTTAAAAAGTTGGCAGCCATCCATGGGAACATCTTAAAACGAGGAAATTGAGCAGGAAATTCGATGGATGATCAGGTCAAGCAAGTCCGGGATTATCAGCAGCATTTCCTCAGGAGCTAACCTCAAAGTCAACCAAGTGATGCGACAGCGATATCAAACGCAACAGTATTTTAGTGGATGGGCTTCAAAATCTAGCAAAAGGTGAGCTAATTAATTTTAATTCAATTTAATATTTTTAATGGCATCACTGTCTATTAACATGGATTGTTTTCTATTCACCAAAATGACCAACACCTTTGTAAAACAGTTGACTTTTTGATATAACTTTCTACTACAATATTGTTAGACGGAGCTGAATTGTAGGTGCCATTTTTAACAGTATAATTTCTTTATATTTCTGATGTTTTTAGGTGTCAAAATGTATATATTTGATTGACATGATACAGACTGTTGACCCTACTGTCATTGTTTGCTGTATTCTATGTGAACATTTCAATAAAGGGAATATTCAAAGACTTTACCATAGAGAAGTTAAAACCAAATGTTTTTATGCCCCTCTGACTCTGTAGACTGGTTGAAACATGGGGAAACTTGAAAGAGTAGATATTTATCTTTAATGCTATTCAATGACGTAGGAGACCCTATTCTGATTTTTAGATAAGTGAGTCCTTCCCATCCTTCCATGTGTATATCTATTTATTATTACCAGCCCTATTCAAATCTATTTTCTTACATTTTGGGAGACACATGGTGTTCTTCTGGATGCTGTCAGAATATGAAGAATGCTTTTTGATTTTGAAGGTAAATATTGCCCATATATATGGAACTTGATGTTTTATGATGTGGTCTGTAATCATTTCATGCTGATTTTTGTAGCTGTCTTTCGGAGGCTTTTTTTCATGTAGTGCTTTTATGGTACACTTACTGAAAGTTGTCATTTTAATCTGATATTTCCTTTGTTCTTTGTCTTTGTGGTAGAACAACTGGGGCCATCAAAGCTGAGCAAAGCCCCAGCCTTTTCAACAGTTGCAAGCATCATCCCTCCTGTCATCTCCTCCCGTCAAGCATCAATTGGTTTCCTGCATGATTGACCAGTCCCTGACGCCATGGCAAACATCACTAGGTTTCATTTCAGGGAGAGTGTTGACTTTGCATTAGGTGACACATATGGTTCTGGTAGAGAATTAGTTAGAAAATTAAGCTTTATTGTCATTGCACAAGAATACAATAAAATTTTGTTTGGCAGCATCTCACATAGCAGTTACAGTGGCTCAAGCATAAATAAATAATTAAATAAATGAATAGGGGAGAGAAATGTAAAAAAATTAACGAGTACAGCTCTGAGCAGAGAGGACCTGGCTTGCGTTGCGCCCTGGACAAATGACCTGCCTCAACGCCGTCTACTGTGTGTTGAATTTTTAATTGTCGAACTTGCAATAAACTCGTTAACTGGAACATTTTTTTTCAGTGTCTTATTGTAAAGATATGTCTTCACTGAATTCCAAGGTGTCATTTCCTGTAAAAAAAAGTCATTAATTGTAACTAAAGTAGCACCATTGAGAAATCCCCTCTTACACAGTTGAAGGGTGGTTTGTCCTCCTTCTAGATAATCCATGGTGGTTCCACTTAATTCAGCATTCTGCATGTCCCTTTGTCCTCTTGGCAAATAGATGTAGTGTAAGGAAAACAAAGATAATTCATCAGCACAATCCAAATGCCTTTATTTTTCATGGAGGTGAATAGGTTACTGAAGTAGAAAGAGACAACTATTTAACTCTTCTCACAAGTGTTCAATTCTTTGTGGATTCTATGTCACAGCCATGGTCACAGTGATGCCTTAGAAGTATTAGCACTGGTATGGAAAGTTCTGTTGCAGTAGCTGTTTATAGGGCACTGCATACAACTGTACGGCTAAAGTAATTAGCACATCATACAAAAACATTCTCCACCTCGCTGATTTATGGTACATTGATGTGCATGCACAGAAAAGAGCAATATATATTTTTTTTACTGTTATTAGCTTTGTTGCCGAAGGTCTGTAGGTTTCAGTTAAGGCCTACAACACAGTAAGAATGATGACTAATGACTGATAGATAAACTAAGCTGGTTGCAGATTAATCTGGATTATGCATGTTCATATCATTGTTCACTGAAAACACTGGTGCAGTTATTTTGTGGATTTTTTTTATGTTTGACACATAAGTAGTCAAATCAAGTGTCTTTTTTTAAATTTCCAGCGCCCCTGATGAGATTAGGCTCTAGAATACAAAATAAAAAAAACAAATAATTAGGATTTTGAACCAACATAGATCTTGAAAGTAATTTTCTTACCTTTGAAGGAGCTCCATCCATGCTTCGTTGTACAGTTTTAGTTCATGGGAATAATATCTGTGTCTGTGTTTTTGGTTTTACATTAAGTGTACCTTTTAAATAGAAAAGCTTTATGCAGATTAGATGGTGTTTTGGCATCTGAGACAGCACAACAAAAATTACATAAGAAAGGGAACAGAATACAAAAAACAGGCTAATTTCTCTTGCTAGCACGGCTGTTGCAAAGTGGTTTAAGTGATGTATAAGTTTAAAAAAAAATATGTGTCTCATTTCTGTATTCATACATATCCACTGTGTGTTAGTGGCATTACAAAACCAATTCTATTCAAGTATTGCAACTAGCTCAACTTTATTATAGTATTTTGTGGTTTTTGTACTTTGCTGAGTATTTTGTTTATGCTACTTTAGACTTGACAAAAGGATTTTGCTTTATGTGTCATTTGAATGCAACATATTTCCATGCAGCTTTTCTGCCATAATAATGTACAGTATTGTTCTAGTATCAGTAAGCTGAAAGAAACAAACATTTTGAAATACTAGAAAATACCCACCCTAGTATATTTTGAGTTTGAACATCGATTACAAATTGCATTGCAGCATTAAAAGGCCTGTCCAGTTGGACGGAGTCGTTGTCAGCAATGTCTTCTGTACCAGTGCTGTATTATGAAACGTTGTAGGTCTGCTTCTCTTGTATTTGAAGTGGGTTTGAGGATCTTTAACAATGTCACTCAATGCATCATCAGAAATTTCTGTATAGGTCAGAGACCAAGTTTGAAGTTGCTGTCTGTGTCTGCACAACATCGTCCTGCTATGGTTAGCAGCTAGCAGCTAACCCTGTTTACCTTCATGTTCATCACTGTCAGTCTCTTTTACCGTAACCTGAACTTGTCATTGCTTTAGTGGAAATAATGCCTTTCTCATTATCATTTACTTCTACAATAAGAGTAAATAAATAAATACATAAGAATGAATGAATGAATGTATGAATTGGTATCGTTCTCCACTATCATTGATGGAACTTTTTTTCATATAGAACATTATTAAAAAGACTACTATATACAAAACTATAGTATGCATGAGAGCATAATATTATTTGTGTATGCATGGATATCATTCATTGATCAGACAGCACTATTTGTGTGACAGTATTATGTGTGGAACTATGTTTGAATGATCTCTGAAAGAATTTCTCATTAGTTTGTGTATTTACATTTATATAGTACAACTCCTGAGAACAGATTTGATTTTGTAGCTTCGGAGCAGCTTGCAATCATTTAAAGGTTACAAACTGTACAAAATACTTTGAATGCATTTGCTTGTCAGTCAAAAATATGGTATGCAGACTGTTTATGTGCAGTCCCTGTACTCTCTACTTTCCATGCAGTGCAAGTGTCATGTCGTATATCTTCGATCGAGTATTATATTGACTTATAAGTAACATCTGATTTCCAGGTCCTGTCTGTAGTCTATTTGCATATCAAATGCTTCCCTGTCAGAATTGAGCTGTCGGCTGCACTTAACTTCAATTTGCTCCCTGAATCGTTACAAGAAAACAACTGTTAGGTCATCAAGCCAGTCTCAAGTCTCCATTACTCCATCTCACATAACATTAATAACAGATGCTGAAACTTCATGTATTTATTCAGAGTTTATTAATATGCTGACATGACAAAAATAAAATTGTCATAGCAAAACTGACTTGTTTTGCAGCAGCAGTCCAGCTTCTATGCAGCACCATAATTATTAGTCCTGTAGCTGAGGTGACCCTCAAGCTAAGAACTTATCTATATTTCCATGTCGTGAGGTGGCTTGAACTGAATAGATCCAAAGTACGCTGTCATCCTGACAGGTTATCAGTCCACTACAGAGTCTTAACTCTGATCGTATCACTGTAAATGTTGATCGCTGAGCGGTGCAGTGCACTTTCATCTTACTTCCAAGAGTTGTTTCAGTAGTTCATAGATTTTTCTCAAACTTTTATGAGATTCAGTTGCTCCATTTTTTTCTGCTAGAAGACAAAACTACAGTCTTTACAATGATATGAGCTAATTAGTGGCAGAAACATGTTAATTTCTCATTTTTTAAATGCTTCCTGTAAATTTTAGCCTTTTATTTGTTGATTTTTTTTTAATATATAAATATAAAAGTATCTGCAGCCTTAATCAATTAAAGTAACTTTTAACTGTGTCTCGATGAGGTTGATGTAATGTCTTTTGGTCTGTTGTGGTGCATATCACTGTGCAACCTTTGTGTATGCAGGGTTTGGTGTTTGAGGAAGAGAGACCGCCACCGCCGAACCGTGCCCCTCTGGCACCGATGCTTGAGTTTGTTTCTGCTCAAACGGGGGTTCCCGTGGTCGCCGTCGGGGGAGGAGCCAGCCTGGGACGAGAGCCACAGGTAAAAATGGATTGCTTATCATTGCATCATCAGCCTCGTTTGTTTCATCTGAACAGAAGTAAGGGCTGTCTTTGGTGAAGAGATAAAGCAGTGACTGTAAGAGACACTATGGGAGATAAGATTAGAAATTATGTTAACCTATTTTAAAAATAATAGGTATGAAAATCCATGAATGAAGTTCTGAATGCTGATCCATTATTTCAGTAAGGAAAACAATTATTTTCATGTTTGATGAATTTAGATTTGCAATCAGGTCAATCAGTATACTTCCTGGGGAAATTTAATCTCTTTTCCACCAAATAATCTTCAGTGCTAGTTTGGAGTCAGTGTTAACCCACTGAACCTTTGGTCTTGGCCAGGAAAACTGGTGCTGCACCAACTCTGGACCAAAGTCAAGAATAAATTACCCGATGGCTGGGGTGGGATATGGTGACCATTCAGACTACAAAAAAAAAAAAAAAAATCCAGCCCTAAACATCAGTCTAACCACATGACTTTATTGGTCTTCTCATCTTCTTGGCTTTACATTTTTAAAACTTTCAGACAAGGTTTGTAAATGCTGCTGGATGCATTACACAGGGTAGCATTCACAATGGGTAATTCATTTAAATTCATTTACAGGTTTTGCAACTACATTTATGCGTGTTGTGAGGGGTTTTAACATCACCAGCATTTAAAGATCTAGCTTAAACTGCTATTTATAAATCCTGTTTGCACTGACATTTCTAAATACTGCTCATAATTTACTGTTAAATGACGCACCAACGACTACCAACTACTGTTTCCAGCAGTATTACCATAAGCACATGGTGGGATTATTAAGACAGCAGTCTGCAGAGAGAAAGACGGGGATCTTTATGTAAATGAGACAATAATGAAAACAAGGAAAGACAAATACAAGATTTGTTTCACCACATAAGGCTCTTGGAACATAGCTCTTCACATAAATGCACATTTCCATTTCAGAGTTGACAGATTCCTTGGGGCTGATGTAGCACACCATCAGCAACAAGCTGCATGTTATACATCCACTCAGAGAAAAAGAAGCTGAGTAAACAATCTGTAATATCTCTCGGATTGGACGTGTTCAGAAAACATGCTGTTCTGACTTAATCAGAGAGCTGCAACTAAAACGAGAAAAATTGATTTTATTCATTAGTTTTTCTTTTAAAATCAAGCTCTTTTTAAGTTTGTCAGATTCAGATCTGCTGAGCCGTGGAAATCAGTTGTAAAAACTCATGACTTAGTTCACTGTTTCTCACATTATCACTGTGAGTCAGGGGTCGATCTACGGTGGGGGCAACTGCCTTGCCCCCCCATTTCTTGGTGCAGTGTTGCTACTTCGGCGCTTAGAGAGGGTTAAGCTCTCTTTCTCTCTTAAGTGAATCTTTTTTCACTTAAGCCTAAATATTGTTTTTGTTTTGTTAGATGTGATAAAGATACAGTAACTAGTTCTAGAGTATTTTTCTGAATCTTCTTTACATTAAGGGGATTTTCACATAGTACACAACATCAGATGCCACCCTGTCTAGACCTCTTGCCAGTCCTTTGCCACCCCATGTAAAATCTTTTAGATCTGCCACTGGTGAGAATTATAATGCCCATTTTATTTGAGAACATACACCTGACAACTATTTGTCCACAACCCACAGAAAAAATATCAGTGACAATGTGTAAACACATTGATTAGGGTGGTGTCCTTCACTGCAATGATTCTTGTTTGATATAGACTAATTAATGCATGCACACCATCTAACTTGTTAATCTGTGCAGGACAAAGGGTAATGTTGTGCTCAGAGACATCACTGATAAGCAGCCCATGCTAACAAAGCAGGGGTTTGATATTCCCTAAATGGTCCAGCTTTTTCAAAGTGGATTATCTTCGACAGTTTGATGTTATTATTATCATTATAATCTTTTTTTATTTTTATTTTTTTTCATTTGATGAATCTAATTTTGGATTCACTAACCGTGAATGCAACACCATCAACCTTTAGTGAACTGACAGAATCTTAAAATAATCATCATTAAAGCAGCTTTTTTTCTTAAAAAATGGAGGGGGGTTGTTTGAAGTCACAGACTAATTAAAGCCCTCTTTCTGCGTGCTTGTGCCCCTTTAAGTACTGATGCGTTGTGTGTTTTACCTTTTTACATTGTTATTCATAGACTCACTCACAATTCAAAGTTCACGCTTAATCTTCTAGTTCGATAGTCAAAGACGAGGAGCTGGCCTGAAGTCAAACATTAGATGGATGTCAAGAATTTTCTATCTTTATCTGTATTTTTCTTCTATTTTTTTTTTCTACTAAATCCAGGACAGGCTTTGAGGTATAATATTTTGTAAAGGTTAGATTCTCTGCTGTTGGTTGTGGACATTCATGAGCATAGTCCAAACCATAACTCTCAAGCAGTAACGACTCGAGTCCAATCGATCACCGAGAGCTTTCTGAGGTCTTCTTTCTTGAAGAAAGCCATCAGATGACCCATTTTTAATCAAGCATCAAAATAATTTTCAAAAGAAAACATTGAGTGGAGCCCAGAAGCTTCAGATGGACATGCTCAGAACTAGAAGAAAAATCAGCAAGTACTAGGTATTAACCAAAATTCCAGCAGAGTGCTGCCCTACCGACAAGTGCAAGTTTAGTTTGAGTTTATCAGTGATGTGGGCTGCAAGTGGACATCAGTCCCATGCACAATTAGGTGTAAGTTCTGGTACATTCTCCTGCATCTTTCAAAGAGAAAAAAAAGTTGTCACCAAATAAATAAATAAATAAAAGTGTCACACACTAATATTTCATTGGACCACCTTTAGCTTTGATTCGCTGTGGCTTTGTTTCAATAAGCTTCTGCATTGTCACACAATTTATTTCCATCCAGTGTTTCATTAATTTTTCTTCAGGATTTTTTTTTTGATGATTGACCATTGCACAGAGCCTTTTCCAGCACATCACAAAGATTCTATATGGGGTTCAGGTGTGGACTCTGTGGTGACCCATCCATGTGTGAAAAGGAAAATGTTCCCTGAACCACTCTTTGAGCCTGATGAATTCTCACATTGTCTTCTTGGAACATGACAGAACCATCAGGGGAGAAAAAAATACATTGATGGAGTAATCTGCTCATTTATTATGTATATATATATATAATGTTTCTGAACTTAGAACTAACCAACTGCAGCAATCCCAGATCATAACACTACCCCCACAGGCTTGTACAGTAGGCACTAGGCATGATGGCTGGATCACTTTCACTTGATATGGACTTATACAGCACTTTTCCAGTCAGCTTGACCACTCAAAGCGCTTTACACTGCATGTCACATTCACCCATTCCCCAATGGACACATTGGGAGGCAATGAAAGGTTCAGTGTCATGCCCAGGATACTTAAGCATGTAGTCAGGGAAGCCTAGAATGAATTCAGCAACCTTTAGTTGGAAGATGACTGCTCTTCCTCCTGAGCTACAACCTTCCTTTTGAAAGCAATCAACTAAAAAGTAGAAAACCAAAATTAGGAAGAATAACTGAGCNCAGCTACAACCTTCCTGTTGAAAGCAATCAACTAAAAAGTATAAAACCAAAATTAGGAAGAATAACTGAGCCGCACAAAATCAAAATGCTGGAAGATAAAAAAGGGAAGTTTAAACAGCTAAGATACATGAAATCCTAACAAGAAATGCATTTTATTAATTGATAGATGAAGAGCAGATGAGTACCTCAGGTTAGTTGACCTTGAAAAGCGGTTAGATAGTCTGGCATTATTTAACATTGTAAATGATTGTTCTTGTTGGGTGCTTTTCTAGTCATATGTTGACAACAAGGAATCTGTTTGCCAACCCTACGATTGGTTGATGACTGCTCTTCCACCTAAACTACAGCAGCAATACACTACCACTTAGTGGAAGAATTTGGGTTTTAGCTTATATGGACCATCTTTCACTGAGATTTTGTCAGATATAATTCAACAATCAAAATTCTTAGTGGATTAATCAGTATCAATTACCTTTGGGATGGGAAGTCACGTACTATTCTGGTGTGCATAGAATCAATCAACCTTATGTCAATAGTTCTTCTACAGCTGCGTCTCAGCCAGGGTAAAAAGAGAGCAGACAGGTTTACNGGGATATGACGTCAAACAGCATATTCTTCTAGTGAGTGCCCAAGAGCACTAATGGAGTATTTTACTGTAGCTTCAGCTTCCAAAAGAACATGGAAATTTGATTTATGTTTCTCGCTACAGCTCCACAGCTCACTCAAAGCACGTTCCCAGTACACCCTGCTTTCAGTCAGGGTAAAAAGAGAGCAGACAGGTTTACAGTGGAAATCAGGATGCTGACTTGATATTTGACCTACTTGAGGGCAGCAGAACCTGAAGTGAGCCCTTTTGACATTGTAGGGTGGAATGATATTCCCTAAAGTATCCCCTTTCATCATCCATGTATACACACAGATGCAAAGGTTTGATGGTTAATTTAAAGATTAGCCCTGTGCTTCTCTTCTTAATGTCAAGAAAGATATTATATTTTTTTAACATTGATTAAAACTTTACGTGTCATAAAGAAAATGAATAAAAACTGTTTAAAAAATATATATAAAAAGATGTATTTAACTATTTATTTCAACCCTCATCCTGTATTGATTCTGCCATCCTCATACTTTGTTCTTGCTTTAACAAAAACACGATGGCAGAAAAGCCAATAAAACAAATCCCTTTTGCAGTCTGTGTGGGGTCATTTTCTTAAATTAAATGTGATGGGAGCAGCAGGGAGGAAGCCCATGTTTCATTGACACCGAAGGTCTTTATTCCACAGCCAAGGACTTTTCATTTTTTGACAGAAACCTGCATCATTCCTCTGAGTGTCCATCTCTTAGAAAACCTGATGTTAGTCAGACACAAGGTAAAGAACAGAGCCAACGTGAATGAGAACAGGGATAAATTGTATTGAATGAAAACGCTCACTCTGTACACCCAACTGTGACACAGTATACATCTAGTGATGCAGTATTCTTAAATGCTATTTACAAAGGATGGCAGCATTCAGTGCCAACTCAGGATATTCTTTTCAATATATTTTAGACCCACTAACATATGCTTACATTAACTTATGACTGTGTGCTCTTTGCCTTAAGGAGAGTGGATCGATCTACCTCCAGTTCACCTGCTCCACCATCCTCCAGCTTGAGGTCATCTTTGAAGTGCTTGAAGAATATGACTGGACTGCCTTCTCTGTTGTAACCACCCGCCATCATGGCTATGAAGACTTCCTAGCTATGGTCGAGGGTATGACAGACGGCTCCTTCATTGGCTGGGATAAGAAGAGTGTGGTGGTCCTTAATGTGACAGATGACCCTGGTGGGGCGCGAACAAAGCGAATGCTCAAAGACAACGAAGCCCAGGTAAGTTGATGGATGCATGAATGGTGATAAACAATTTTCTGGTTCCTCCATCTGGGCACCACAGAACACGACAAAATGTTTACAGCATTTGCATGAGACAGCACCTCGTGTGATGGCAAACTGCCCGAGTATCTTTTAGATGCGGGAGGCTTTGACAAAAAAAGCTATACTTGATGTTCTTGCAATCAGAATGTAATTATCCTTCTCGCCTCCTTTTCATATGTGTGCTGCCATAGAAACATCTGTAACTTAATTCCACTTGGTCTGAAAACTTTTTACCAAGTTAATCAACTAATTCCTGTGCTTTCAGTGGTTTTACTTTACAGTTATAAGATACAGCAGAAGTTATTCATTGGGGCATTTTAACTTAATATAGTTCTGTATCCACAAGGTGGGCACCACTCCTTTTTTTCTTCCTCCTTTTTAACCTTCATCTTTGTTCACAAGCATTAAAATAACTCTCATTCATGCTGTACTAATTCTATTCATATTCATTCCTTGCTCATGTCTTTTTGACTTGTTACAGTATATGACCTTTTGCAAAAATGAAGTCTGTGAGAGGGGAGGAGAGAAAGAACAAGAGGGAGACTGGACCACAGAATAAAGGGCCAGAACATGATGTAATTTAAAGAAAGAGATATGAAATGTTAAACAGTGGGGGGTGAATGGATTTTAGGTGCCAACATATACACATTTTTATGTATTTATTTATTTTCTTTTCATCTTTTTTTTTTTTTTTGAAGATGAGATATTTTAAGAAAAAAATTCAGTGAATTTAAAAGATCTGGATAAATGAAATCCAATCTAGGGCCAAGAGGCATTTTTATTATCTTTGACAGAAAATACCTTAAAAGTGAATGTTTTTATCATCTTGACTTTCACGTTTAGCTGTTAAATAAACAAAGTGTCATTGACTGAAAGCAGCAGCTGACAGGAATATGTGCAATTCCCCAAACAAATGCTGTGGTTGCATATGTGATGGTAAATGCCCCCCATACACACTCAAAGCATTCATTTCCACACTAACAACAGGGAACACAACATGGGTTGCGATGCATAGGTCAAGGATTTGGATAGTCTCCAAGGATGTGCTTTTTCTCCTTCCACTAAAAATGTTGCCCTCGGGGTATGATGTCCAGTTCTCTGTGTCAGCATCATCCATTTATATTTGGTACTTTCAGCCATGGTATATAATATAACCTTGAAAATATCTATTTCTTTCCACAGCATTTACTTTAATGCATTTACAGCATTAGTTTGGGGATGTGCGTGTCTAATTTTTATTCTTTTGCACTGTGTCTTGTCTTGATTCGTGGTAAAATTTTCCTTATTTCTGTATAATATCATAAAGAGGTGCATTAGATCAATGTTTGATTCCCAGGATGTCAAATTTAGATGTTTTGTTAAATCTGCTAGCTGCTGAGGTTCTGAGCGTGAGATGTCTTTGGGCATTGTTGCCATGTGTCAGTAGTAGATGTGAATCACTGATCACTATTCATTCCTGTTATTCACTAACCTGCATGCTGAGACAGTTACTGCGTCATCCAGTGGGTTTAATCACCAAAACTACAGTTATGTTCATGTTTTTCTCTGTGTTGCTGATGCTTTTGTTGTTGCATGACTGTCTTCTTATAGGTGCTTCAGTGGTGGTCAGTTTGATTTTCTTAAGGATATTGCAGGTGTTTATTTATTTATTGTTTTGTGTTGTTTTTCGGTTTCCTTACAGGTGTAGCAGCTGGCTGTTTGTTTTATTTTCTGCTAAGATTGAACAGCTGATGCTGTTAGCTGGTGTATCCTTGTCTCTCTCTCTTTTTTTTTAAAGCTTCTTCTCTTTACTACTCTCTTTTTCTCTTTCATTTTCTTTTTTTCATTGTGCCCCAAGCAAGTGTGAAAAAATTTTACTTACAATGAAGCTGGTTGCCCACAAAAACAGAAAGTTAAACAGCATGTAAATTCTTAGCCGAAGGCCTTTGGTTGTAGACCATGACAGATGTCATGACAGATTTCTGTTTATACACACAGACACACACACACACACACATATATCTATGTGTGTGTGTGTGTGTAGAGAGAGAGAGCTAGACAGAGAGAAAGATAATTTTAAGTTTAAGAAAATATCAGGAGTAGTGTAACCAAATCTTAAGTCACTGAGCTTTACATTTGATTTTACATCCTACGAAACCAGTTTGATGTTATTATCCACACTTGGAAAATGCATTAATTACCCAAAAGAGTCACACATACCTATTTTGTTTCACAACTTTTAGTTTTCATTATTACATGCATTCACTGACGTGCACAGATCGAGCCTTGGTGGTGCTGAAGCACTTGTCCTTGCTGTCAGGGCTGAAAAAGTGCCCTTTTTTTTAGAATAATTTTTTCATACACTGTATGTGGCCCACCTTGTATATGCGATCACACACTCTTTATACACACGTGCATGAACGCGTATGCCCGTTTCGTTCCCATCATTTCTTTAGCAATGTGATCACGCCAACGAGGCGCATTGTAAGCATGTGCATTGCAGCAGCTGGACCATCCGCAAAGTTACATCCCACTCCTCCACCTGCTACTACTCAGGTAATGCTGAACTATTCTGAGGGCACCTTTTGCTCCTAAACTAAGCCCGATACCAAACTATTCGTCCCTGTTGTAAAGTAGCCTGTCTGTCCCATTACAGCCTAAAGTGGCGAGAGTGAATTAGCCGACTGCCCGCTTAACGAGCTTGGCACTAGCCATAATCAGTGGTACCTTGCCAAATGTTAGGTTAAGTGGTCACTACAAACAAGATTTTTTCCCATGAAGTTTTCACCACGTATTCATAAACCACATTGCACAGCGTTCTCCAGTTGTCCAGCTCTTTTGTCGCAGATTGTATTAATTTTTTTATTCCACGCAGCATTATTCTAAGCAGTTTATAACACTGTTGGCCTCACTTTTATCAACTGCAGCATGCCTAGAAAAGAGAGATTAAGAAAACAGAAGTTAAAGGAGCTACACCAGGCAGCTCAGGGAAGCAGCTCTCTGCTGGCCTGGATGAAGCCATCAAGCAGCAAGGAGGATGAGGAGGAAGATTATGAAGGAGAAAGGTCAGAGCCTAGACCAGAGTCATGTTAACTGTTTAAGGCCTTTTTTTTTTATTTTTAATTAATAATAAATAATAATTCCTTACATTTCTATAGTGCTTTTCTAGACACTCAAAGCACTTTACAATGATTGGGGGACCTTAGGTTTATAAAAATGAACTCTTCCACAAATTTTATTGAAGCATGTAAAAGTGTCCACAATGTGGTTTGACAGCCATATCTGGTACAAGCTATATTATCCCAGTACATTATTTTGTAGCCCCACAAAAATAAGTTGTTTCCATGTTGGATCTTTCAGAATTCACATTTATCTTGTATTTACCATTGTAGGTTAATAATGAAATGTTGACCA
>CM047991.1:27473120-27493725 GCA_026261665.1 Melanotaenia duboulayi | reverse complement strand
TGCTACAGAAACACACATGCATGACAAACCAGACTGTGTAGCCACAGAGGTTGCTTGTGTAATGGTACTTATTAAAAACTTTTTTGTTCAGACTTTGGTATTAAATTTTTAAATAGTAATTGACATCTTCTGAAGTATTAGTGATTAAGATTCAACCTGAAGTCCAGTCTTTTCATGTAGGCCCATCTGAGTGTGCACTGAATAAATCACATGAGTAATAATTGGTCAATGAGTAGTTAACAGGACGTTGTGACATTTGTACAATGCCCATGCGATATAAACCCATTGCTGTTATTTACAAGTTAGTTAAAGTAACTTCAATACTAACAGAATAACAAGATAGAGTTTTTTTAAATTTAAACTAACAAAGTGATGAAGAAAAAACTGAATTTTAAGCCCATTAAAATATGAGAATCCAATGCAGTCCTGCACCATGAACTCATTTCACAACTTCCTGGACCAATACACATTAGATCAAAGGCATGTAGCATTTCATCCTCTGATTTACTTTGAAGTAATTTGGACTGATGTACAGTGTTAAAATCCCTGGTCGTGGATTCCATGTTAGCTATAAACTTGAAGATTTAGTCAGCATGAATAGTCCAACCGTCATGGGAAAAAAAAAAAAAAAAAAGTATACTCTCATTCATTTTTAGCTTTTTAAATATGATCACGATAAAACAAATAATCCTTATTAAGCTTAATTAGGTAAACCCAATATGACCTATCACACTGTCTTCTCATTTCTTCAACAGAAATGAAGCCAACATGCAGAAGCATGTAAAAAAAAACTAAATCCAGCACATGATTCTATAGCTAAACCAGTAAGCTACAGAGATGTGAAGATGTTTAGCAATACGCAGCATATCAGCACTTGAGAACTGTTGGGCACAGTGGTGGAGGGATGATGATTTGGGCTTGTTTTGTGGCCACAGGACCTGGAATAAATAACTGTAGAGGAATTTATTCTACAGTCAGATGTCAGATCATCTGTCTTACAGCTCAACCTCGGTTGGCGTTTTTATGGAGCAGAACAATTGGTGAGCTGTGCAGTTATTTATCTCCAGGTTTGATGTTTAAATACACTGCCAATAAAAGGCCATACAGTCTAATATTTTCTTGGTCTGCTTTTAGCTTTCATTATGACTAACATATGCTGTGGCATCACTTCAATGAGCTTCTGCAACGTCACAAAATTTATCACCATCCAGAGTTGCATTAATTTTTCACCAAGAGTGATATAGTAATGATGAGGGAGACAGAGCACTTATCATATCTATACCCACATCCAGCACATCCCAAAGATTCTCATTAAGGTTTAGTTCTAGACTCTGTGGTGGCCAATCCATGATATGGAAATCTGCAAGCAATCAGGGAATATACTGGTCATTCGAAATGTTCAGGTAGTCAGCTGACCTCATTCAACAATTCAACGAACCAAGTTCAGCAACCCCAGATCATAGACTGCCCCCACAGGCTTGTACAGTAGACACTAGGTACAATGGCTGCATCACTTCATCTGCCTCTCTTCTTATCCTGATGCCCAGACTCATCAGACCACATGACCTTCTTTGATTGCTCCAGAGTCCAATTTTATGCTCCCTAGCAAGCTGAAGTCTTTATCTCCATCTGCCTCTCTCTTACTCTGGGTAAATCTAGACTCATCAGATCACATGACCTTTCATTACTACATTGTCCAAAATTTATGCTCCATAGCAAACTGAAGCCTTCACATTTGGCATGTGCAAATGCTCTTATCTTCACTATTAAACACAGCCATTGTTTTTTTTTTTTTTTTCTAATTAATTTTCAATGGTTCTATATTTTACTAGAATGTTAAAGTGATTGAATGATTACCATCATATATTTTCGACCTCAAAGATAAATTTTCCCCACAATCCCTCCAGTTTTTAACAATGGGTTGGATGGTTCCTAATCCAGTTTGAACAGTTTCAGTATCTCCAGTATGGCTGATTAAGAAATGAGAAGCTACTTAGTGCACCAGTTGGGGTAAATAGCTTGTTGCCAGCTGAAAAATAACAATCTATGAGGTAAATATCGAGTGGGAGGCTCCTACCTATTTCCTCATTGAAATCCGGACAGTAACTTTTTTTGTTGGATGTGAATGATACTCTCGGAAATATTTAATAATTTCATATAAGTAAAAGTTGACATTTCCGAGTAAAATTTCAAAAGTTGTGCTCTTTGTTTGGGGATATTCACTATTCTGGAAAAGGACTCTTGATGCAATTAAGCCCTGTCACAATAAAATATGAAGACCCACGGGGATCTAAATAAAATATTTTCTTCCAAAATGAAATGTCCAGAGTTTGAAAAATGAGATACCTCAACTAATAAAGTGATTGATGGCATAAGTTTTTAACAAATTATGGTTCCTTCTGAAGGAAGGCAGAAAACAGGAATTCCCAAGAAGAGGAGAAGGATGCTTTGCATTTCTTATATTTTGTCACTCCTTATGTACGATGCAGAGTCCTTATGTACAGAAGTCTAAATATATACTGACTGCTCTGCGGATGTGATAGACGAGGACTGAGCTTTGCATAGACCTCATGCTGACCTCAATCCCATCAGCTGTCAGCTGAGTAGGAAGATCGGCGTCATTTCACCATCTTCTCTGACGTGAATGTACAGCATGTGATCCCCACACCACACGCCTGCTGGTCTTACTGCGTGCTGTTAAAGCATTTCATCTTCTGGTTATGACTGATTTTATAACTCCATCAACTGTTCTATAAATCTGTGGTGCAAATTTTCTCAAGTGTTTCCTCTGAGTAATCATCTGAGGAACCCTTTGCAGCAACCACACATGCACACGCACATTCACACACTTTGCAGCAGCCTTTTTTTTCTGTGTCACACTCCTGCAGTTTTGTTTTTTCACCCTCAACCTCATTAACTTCCCCTCTTTAATAGCGTATGAAGAGAAAATGCAAGAAGTCCAAGAAGCATCATTTCTCAATTGCAGCTCATTGAGTCAAGAAAAAAAAATTAATTACACTACAGGAATTAATGTACAACTGCACTGAGTGTATTGAAATGCTAAAGATTATAACTCATAATTGTGAAGGAGGCATTGAAGGACATTTGGGCACCAAGCTGCAAGAAATGGAAAATGGGATGGAATTGAACTTTTTTGCCACTTTTCTTTACATCCTCCCATCTCGTCCCTTTTCATTGACAATTAACTTTATAATATAACTTAATATTTCTCCTCTCTTCACCCTTTCTCCGTCTTCTTAACTGCTTTTTTTTTGTACCTTTTCCCTACTTTTTTTTTTTTGGCATAATTTATTCCATTGAATATTTTCCTTACTCATCCTCTTCTCTGTCATCCTCATCCTTTTCTTCCAGGTCCGTCTGCTGTATTGTTCCTTGGAGGAAGCAGAGCTGATTTTTCGAGCGGCTTGGGCGTCAGGTCAGGCCGGACCTAGTCACATGTGGTTTGCCGTGGGACCGGCCTTGTCTGGATTGGGCCTGGAGGGACTGCCAAAGGTCCTGTTTGCCATCAGGCCACAGGGCTGGAGAGATGAGCCCCGCAGGTACGAACAGAGTAGTTTGGGCTGAAACTTTCAGGCATTCACTGTTAATGAATTGCAGGGTTTTTAAACTTTCACTTCAATTTTGGTCCATTTCATATAATTAAAAATTAAGTTTATGTTCTAATCAAATGATCAAAAATGAACATGAAGTGTGTTTCTTGGGTAAAATTATATGTAAATCTACAGAGATGTCTAAAATCTCAAAGCAAATTTAGTAAGCTGTAGCTTTGTAGTCACTCTGTCATTCAGACTTCTTGTTGGTTAACCAAATGTTAACTATACAGCTTTGGCAGCAGTGGCAGCCTCTAGTCTCCTTAGGAATCTTTCCTTCTCTTGTTGTTCATATTCAAGCATGGCATGAACAGGTTGGATGAAGCTGTCACAGAACAGCCATTTTAAGGTCAGCCTTCTGGAAAACATTCTCCCTCTGGATTACTTTTATTTCTTTGCATCCATCTTTTCCTTTTTACTGACAAGCTATGTGTGATATAGAGAGGAGAGGATCAAATTAACTTTAACTTCTTGGAAGGGCATGGGGTTGCCTTTGGGGATGCAGGCCGCCCTCCTAACTTAATGTTAGGGCAAACACTGAAGTAGTTTAGGGTTTTTGGGTACCAAAGTGTTGGCAGACTGTTGCCTGTTTTTTGTGGGATTTGTAGTTTTTTAAGTACAATATTGCTGTGGACCGCATGGTATCCGGCCTATTGTGTTGTTTTTAGTAAACTATTCAGTTAGGCAAACCCAATAATATAATTCACTTTAACATTATGATGAAATAACATTAAATAATGATTTTCCATGAATATGCTTGCTATAGATAACGGATGTGTGGACACAAGTTAATCTTCTTGCCATAAATTAGTAATCTCTGGCCACGTGGACCATGCAGTGAAATATATCTTCTTCACTGTCACCAAAATGGGATTCTCCTGGCTCAGTTTTACTTTGACATAGACCATCCAGCTCACTCTGCTCCAGGACATCACCTTAAAAGATTTAGATTAAGGCCATTTTCGTTAGGATCAACCACTGCAACTGGTTGAAATAAAATGGATCTCCTTAATATCTTCCAAAGTTCTTTAGAAGCCTCTTAATGAATTAAAACCTGCAGGAAATTTCCCCCCTTAGGACTGAAGCTGAGAACATTGATACCGACTTTGCGGATGAAGATGAAGACATTTCAGGAATTATTTTGTTACCGTTACACCAAAGGAAAGCTTTTCATTATTCTTTCAGAAGTTTCATAGATTTGCTTTGGTTGTGTATTAATACTATAAAATAAATTTCCAACAAGCTTCTCTTTAAACCTTATTGATATATTTATGATATTGAAGCGTTTTTTTTTTTTTTTTCAAATAAATGTTGAATGATAAAATCATAGCTCAGAGAATATAATGGTCCTGTAACGCTTTCATTGCTCATCCTAAGCCTTTGCATTATATTCTAAAACTACTTAGAGTGCAAGAAAGACTTAAAACGTTATGATTCTACAAATAGCGCAAATGCATTTGTATTGCTGTCAATTCATGTAGTTTCAGTTTTGTAGTTATTTAAGGATTTTGTGAGTTCTGCAGTACTTAGCCTTGAAAATCCAATCTGATGATTTAAAAATGTATGAGGATCAGTGAAAAAATAAATATTCTATTCTTTATCCTTGATAAATACTTCTTTTTTTATTCCTTTTCAAACACACTGGGGTATGTAGTGCAATTTTACAACCACCTGCTTCATGCATGATGCATCCTCTGCTGGTTTAAGCTAATATCACCTCAGGGATTCCAATCTAACCTAATCTAAATAGACTGAGTGAATCCAGGTGATGGTACAGTCCCTTTTTGATTATGACTATTATTACAACATCTGCCATGAAGGGAGAAGCACTAAGAGAATGTACAAAATGATGCTGAGAGCTTTAGGGAAACAGTTCAATAATACAGAGCGAAGAAGAGAGATGAACATTTTGTAAATCTAATATCTTTCAATGTCACTGCCGCACAAACCAAGTTATGTGTTTGATGTTTGTAGTAAAGCTTGCATAGCTACGGGACATGGAGGTTTGACAAGAAACTGAATGCATGGTCCTTCTACTGTACATATCAACTGAATTTCAGGATGTAACCATTTGTGACTTCTCAAACCTCATCGGACATCTGAAACCAGTTGACATGTGGTATCTTTTTCCAGCTTGAAAAGCAGTATTTCACATTGGATAAATGTAACTGTGAAGCTTGTTTCCATGCAAGAAAAAGACAAGATGAGTCACAACAAGGACAATGAGTGAAACATAGTGCAAGGGTCTCTGCAACAAGGCAGGTTCAACATATCTAGGGTTTCTTTCATTGATCTGATTTAACTGACTAACAGTGAATATCTTGCTATATACTGCTTATCCATATGTTTTATAAATCTGGATTTATGCACATTCACATAAAGGTAGAATTGGCAGCTGATGACCAATAACATGTTCTTGCAAGTTCAAAAGCAACACAGCTGCTGGAGTCAAAGCCGGAAGGAAAGATGACAAAAGGTGCAGAGTTTATGTGAATGCATGAATTACTAAGCTAAACAATCACTGTGATGTCATGAAAAGAGGAGTCGATCTAAGAAATCATGATTGTGTGTTTTAAAAAATGAGTAGGTTGCAGGTTTTGTATTGAGACATATGAATATAGATTAATCTGCCATAATTCCCCAGTGCAACACTGATTGTTTCATGTTATCATAAAAATACAAATCAAACTTGTTGTATTTATTTAAAAAGTGTATCTCCTGTAATCCTTGCCTTGAACATTTGATTAAAAGGGCTGAAGCTGTTTAGTGATTTAAGGCCATTAAAATAAATATCTCATAAGATAAATGTGTGCATGGATATTAACTTAATACCTTGTCACTATTTTGGCTTACTTTGAAGGGGCTGTGTGTGACAAAATCAACGTAGTAAAAACTGTTTCCATTAGTATCAAATTACTTACTTCTTCATTTCTATTAGAATGAGCCATTTATATCTACTTACCAAGTCACATATATAGCAGCCACCATATCTGTGGAACCATTTTTACTACGATGTCTCTGAATGGACAAACAACTCCATGTGAACTATCAGAGCTTTAAACTGCAGTACCAGCTTTGTTTGGTATAAGAAATGCTTTAAGTGCACACAGAAGAAGACACAGTGGTGATGAAACCCAATGGGGAATAAGTCAGCCTTGTGATACTGAAAACCCAGAGATGAACCTAACGTTACCTTGTTATGTCACTAATCCTGCTTTGCGGCATAAGGCCTGGATCTCAACTTGATATGCAAAAGTATTTTTAAAATTATGGCTCATCAGTGTGTGTATGCAAAGATGTGTATTGGTTGTGCAAATGTACAATAGATTATTGGATACTGAGGGATACAAAAGATGCACCACATGTGTCCTGAAAATTTGCTGTGTTAAATTTTTTAAATGAATTTGACATGGTAATCCCTGCCTCAGTGGGAAAGTAGAAGTGCAGCAGCATTCAATTCTCTTCTGCAGTGTTTCATGGCAGCTCCTGCTGCAATCTTCAATGAGCAATTCCAAACACACGCTGGCACATGAAATCAAAAAGATGTTTATGATGTAGACCAGCGCTTCTTTGTGAATGTGGCATATGAAAGAAATAGCACTCTGCTTGCAGCAATGAGTTTTATTCTCAGCTTTAAGCTCTTTCAACTCGTACATAAAATTGAATTATCATTACCTTGGTAGCTGACTCAACATATCATAACATGCAAGATAAGATTTTCATTTATATAGCAGTTTTATCTGTTTTCTTTCCTGTAAAATCAGCAGTCCTTAAAGCAGAACATGCACTAGGCATATGCATGGGCAGATTATGAGACAACTGGCCCCAGGACACACACTAAAGCACATCCCTTCTACAAAGAAACCAGACATTCAGGCTGAACAAGCAGACTATAAATTCAGTTGTTTTGTTTCTTCTTCTTGTGGTCTATTGTGCCCTTTTGCTGTTGTGTTGTTGCTATTTGCTTGTTTTTAAATCTAATTTGGCTCATTGTATGTGCATTTGTGTTCATTTTTGCATTTAATAATCGTTGACTTGCATCTTATTTGTGGTTATTTGCCATCCCTTTCCATCCAATTTAATAGTTTTGTTTTGGTTTGTACTAGAGTTGTATTTTGTGTTTGTTTGCCTTGAATTTGTTTCTATTTTAGCTCACACTGCATCTCTTTTTTGTGTTTGGGGGGTTTTATCTGTTTGCTTTGAATTTGAATTTATTTTTGTTCATTTTGCATCATCTTTTCTTTGGTCCCACTCCTCTGTGGTTGATTTGCATCTCTTTCTGTCTTTTATTTCTGGCACATTTCCATGGCAGTTTATTTATCTATTTCTGCTCATTTCACTCTTTTTTTTAATTGGTTTTCAGCTCTTATTTTTATTTATTTGTTTGTGTATGTTGTAGTTTGTTGCCGTTTTTCAGTAATGTTGCTTCTCTTGACTGTTGCTTTATGTCTCTCTGATGTTGTTTTAGTAGCTCTAAAATGGCTTCGGATCAAAGCCTGCTGACTCTTGGGGCCCCTGACTGGACAGTCGGCCTGTTAAATAGTCCACCCAGTGGCACATTACAACACTGAAAGTGACATGTGAACACCCTGCTTTCTCTTCTGAAGACACTTCTACTGAGAGCAGATTTTGCGGCAGTTCATATTTATGCAAACACACTTTTGATCTTTTTAACTTCTTTTTTTTTCTAGTAATCCTTCAAGTAATGCCCTGCTCCATGGTCTTACTGAAAGAAAACTCACTGAGTTTATGGAAGCAAAACTCTATTGAACCAAAAACGGGCATGAATAGAAGATTGCTCTGGCGGTTGAAGCTTATCAGCCACACATCAGGACTAACTATTATTTGCACAAAATTTTATTTATCTGTTGGATTTTTTTACATTCTAAATGTTAAGATCTTGTTAAATGAGATGCAGAGGGGTGGTTGTAATTATTTTTATTATGTGCAGTTAATAAATCAGAGTTGACTTTACGGGTAAATTAAAAAGCTGTCTTTTTATTCATAGCCTCACGCTGTGTGAAAGCTGTCTGATCTATTATTAAACCAAGAAAAAGCAAGAGATTCTGTGAGTATTTATTTATTGGACACATGAATAAATTTAGAACCTGGGCATTCAGAGTTGTATTGATGCAGTGTGTGCTTGATTTAGCTTTTCACTTTCATCTGCTGTGTTTGTCTTCACTGGGACAAACATCAGCTCCTCAGCTGTTGTCGGACTAGTTAACAACATGCAGTTAACATGCATGCAGGTTTACAAGACAAACTTCATAGCCTGACAATTTACCCATAACTAATCCTCTGTCATTATGTCAAAGCTTTTTTAGATCATTTACCTCATTAGATTCAGTGTTTGATGATTCATATTTTTGTCTTTCTTTCATCAAAGACCTTAGCAAACATTAAAGGGCCATTGTGTAAGAATTACTGCCATCTAATGTTGGCATGGCGTATTGCATGCTAACATATCGGGCATTCTAGCGTCTCACTTTGTCAAATGTGTATTGCAACAATGGTAGCCGCCATATCTCTCTGATCAAAACATGTCACCTTCACAATAGCAGTATACATATGTGACCGCCATAGTGTGTATTATTTTAAACTTAACATACTGAAGTAAAAAAGTTCCGTCTGGATTATAATTGGTCAGGTAGAAAACCTCTGGTGGACAAAAATTGGCTGTCACGTATCGTTCCTCTGTGTTTAGAGGAAAGAAAGTGTTTAGAAGGAAGAAAGGTTCTCACAGGGGGAATGGATCTCGGGGGAAACTGGTCTTGACACAGCACCGGCTTTTTGCCACAGTAAAATCAGCTTATAAAGTCTTCCCACTGGCTTTTAGTCCAGCTTTACCGCGACTGAAAGCCGTTGTTTACCATGACTATGAAAGTGACTGAAACCACGTAAACACACAGTACCAACGAGGTTGGTGTATTTTTGCAGAAACTACTGTTATGCTGCCCATGGTNCTACCAACGAGGTTGGTGTAGAAACTACTGTATATTTTAGCAGAAACTACTGTTATGCTGCCCATGGTAACAAGCAACCCTGTTTAACAAAACCAAATGGATAATGTTAGCTTTAGGCTCATTTAGGCAGTTGTTGACTTGCTTGTCGAAGTGAAAGTTGGCAACTTGAGAATCCTTTTAAAACCGTTCTTCTTGAAAACGGCTTCTATGCTGCTGCTGCATGGTCCTGCATTTTTGTGATAAACAATTTGCCAGATTTTCCAACTTGCCTCTCATTTTTCTTCTCCTCCCACGTCTTAATCACTGTGTGCTGGCTCACTGGGAAAACTCGTAGTTGGTATTATTTGTCCTTTGCGGGCGGCTGGAGTTTCAAGATGGCAGACTGTCATGGCTTTTCCCTACCAGCTTACCTGTCACACGTATAAACAAATCTAAAATTCTTCCCGTACGAGAATGTGTCAGAGCATTAGCAGAGGTCATAATACACCAATGATAACAAATATATACATGCAGAAATCAATTTTTGCAAGTAAACCACAGAAAATGTTACACAATGTCTCCTTAAGGCTGTGATTCTCAACCTTTTTGAGCCGCGACTGCAGTGAAATAGAAACTCATTTCTACCCACACTTCAAATGACAGCATTTTCATTGTTCTGTCATTTTAATTCTCAAACTTCCGTTTAAAGAGCCCACAGGTTTTTCAGATTTCTGCATCCCGCTCTGGTCACAATCAGCTCTAACATATATGGAAGAACTTCTTGTTTTCTGGCGGTGGGCATGCAACAATCTGGTGCTTTACCACCACTGGTAAGGAGTATAGACCAGCATCTCTTGCCGAGATAATGCCACATTCAAATTTTTAATATGGTGTGAGTAAGAATTTTGTTTTTTAGGCATTGATGCATAAAAAAATTATACTTTAATTCCACAGATTAATGTTTATGCATTAATGTTTTAAGTTTTACAGCCCCACTAAAAACATTTAATTCTATTTAGCATTTTAATCATTACTTTTATTNGGTTTTACAGCCCTACTAAAAACATTTAATCTATTTGATAAATTTATATATTTAGTTTTTACAATGATATGGCGATCCCTTGAAATTATTCCCGGAGCCTCATCAGGGTCCCAACTCCAAGTTTGAAGAAGGCTGACTTAAGGCATGCTAAACGATTAGTGAATCTCTGCACTGTTACATTTTGGTGCAAGCCAGCAGAACATAAAAAAAAAAAAAAAAAAAATCTACTTCTGCACATACAACAAAAATGCCTCGTAGTTTTGAAGATTCTCGAATTTATTTAATCAACTAGAAATTTGATAAATGTGCTAAATACATTGCATGTAGCAGTGAATTAACCAGCAGGTCATTGTTGATGTTTGTTTTATTGGTGGCAGAATCCTGTACAGAAATGCTGTTCCTTCACTTTTTGTTTTTTTTTCTGATTTATGAACAGAAAAGATGTGTATAAAGTATGTGTATTAATGTGTGACAAGACAATACTTGAAGTTACAGAGCACTACATGATTCACTACAGATATTCTAAAGTAAAAATAAATACAGTCACATCTTCACACAGCCCAATGGAAAGATGCTGCATTGTTGCATTTTACTGAAAATATGCATGTTTGTGTGTGTCTGTGGTTAGAGAAACGCTTACATGAAAAGCAAAGGAAACAGTGGTGTGAACTGATGCGTTTTAGTTCACACACATTAAGCTGGATTTATACTCACACAGCATCTGCGTGTGGTCGGTTATGGTGTAGCTGATGCTGGTGAGTTTGCTCTTGCACTCAAATAAAGGGGCGTATGCATCATTTTGGTATCGTGTTGCAGTTTCTTTTCCTAATCTTAAGGTGGCAGCAGGGGTGGTATTGGTTGGTAAACTCAATAAGACGAGTTCTTTTGATGGTTCACTCCAGTTCCGGTACGTATTTCCTGTTTTAAAAACAACAATGACATCCAACATGGTGCAGTGTCTTTATGAGGTTGTAGAAGCAAACAAAGACATAATTTGATCAGTCTCTCATCAACTTGATCGAATTATATCATTGTCTTTTAAAAAAAAAAGGGGGTTACCATACAAATTTAGCAAGAATATACGGAGACGCGTATTCCCAAACTGACCAATCACAACCAAGTACTTCCAAGAGTGTCTGCAGACCTACGATACGCCTACGGTAGTGATGATGTAACCGACTTTACGCAGACGCCACACAAGTATAAATCCAGCTTTAGTGCCATTACATTGGGTGACATTACATAACCTCTACACAAAGGTTACAGCCCAAAAGCATCCCGAACATAACAAAATGAGGTGTGAGGGGTGTGCCATTTTAAAATCATAATACTAATAATGTTCAGAACAATGTAAGTCATCTTTGTTGAATATGAACATAATGGGCATGAAAACAGCAATGAAATCATGCTGCATTATTCGCAAGATCATAAAAAATTTAAATACCCCATAAAACCAGTTTCAGAATCTAAATATATTCACATTAATTAAAAACCTCTCAAATGCACCTACGCATATTTAAAAATCCTTCAACCAGAGGTTTAGCTCACTATGAATAAGCAATAAAAAGGTGAATATACTTCTGCGGTCTGACACATAAGCGTGTATCACAGACACCTTTGCTCCTCAGTGAACCATTAATCTCAGCTGTTTCTATAGCTACCGTTATGTATCTGAACTGCACCTGCATATAAAGGCCTTCATCTTGCTTTAAGTGCTGAGCTTCTGAAGCGTCTCTGGTATTGTCTTTTTCTACAACTGGTTCCAATCTGGAGCCTTGGAAACAGAGTGCCACCTTGTGAAATGCATATATGTATTTTTATTTAGAAAAGCAGAACAATCTTGTGTTGTTTTTGTTTTCTTTCTGCCTTTCAACACCTCACTGCCAGCATTCAGCCTGTTCTTGGTGCTTGCTCCCCTCTTTCTTTTATGCCTTTCTTGTAGCTCTTTCCCTTTTCTTCGTAGTAAGGGTCATTCAACCAGGAGCATCACTGATTCTCATTAAAACCCATCAGCCTTCACCATTCTGTGCATTTCATCGATGGTGTGGTTCTTTCTAATACAAACTGCAGAACCATTGAGTCATTCATGTTGGAAAATTAATTTTGTTTTTAAAGGAAATATAGCATATTTGCAATATTAGTACTGTAGCACAGAATGAGAGCAGACGTTATCATTTCCGCCAAATCTAAATCTTCTTAAGGTGGAGTGTTTTTTTTTTTGTTTTGTTTGTTTTTTCTTGGTTTAACTTGGTCAGTTATTGCTTTTGCTCAAGATGAACACAATGCATTTATTTTCTTTAATTGTGGACCTTTTCCATTGTTTTCCCCATTTTTTCTGTATTGCAGTATGATTCTGTCAACATTTTTCAACAAAAACACCTCTTTAGATTTTGAATAATGATACACCAATTAGAAAATTACGGGCTGATTCTGATGTTAAAGCAACTATACATACGTTTCTGACCTTAAAACTATGTCCTTCGGACTTATGTTGATGGTAGACTTACATTTATTATGCACATTCCTAGAAACTGTCAGGCTTCAGGCTGAGAAAACTTCTAAACTTTTATTTATTTTTTATTTTTTTGCAGCCCAGAGGGTCAGGTTACAGCTGTGTTTTGTTTTATGGCATCATGCCACATGCCAGCAACTGGATATCAATACATTAGCATTTTGACTGCACATTATTTCAGATTCTCTGAGAATATACTGCAAAAGGTTTTCCAGCTGGGAGAAGAAGACAACAGAGCTGCTGCTACTGTACACTGTTATTTAGTTTTGGGTGGTAGAGGATCTGCTTTAGCATGCCGTTGCTAAATCTTTAAATTGTTAGTTCACATGCCTTGGAAGGCTAGCTAGGTGCTTCATTCCAAAATGCCATTTCAGGTTTGCTGTTGACATTTTGATGTCCAGAGTTGCTTATTGACACCCAGCGGGCAAAGTTTACACAAGAAGGCAAGATTTCTCCCTCCTGGATCATCACTGACCTTTTCCAAAAATTATTTTAAGTGATGATACGAAAATGCTGTAATGATCAGAGGCAGAGGTGGAGCCGCTGCATTCATTAGATTTTGCGTCCATGTTTTGCAAATTGATGACGCATGCGTGCGGCTCTGTGGTGGCTGGTGGTGCCAGATTTGGTGTTTATGATGTGTTTTAGCCGGGATTTAGCCTGGAAGGCTCCATNNNNACATATACAATTAAGGCCTGGGGTTTAGCCTGGAAGGCTCCATGGAAATCTGGCTCTCTATTGAACAAAGTTTAACTGTGAAAGAAGGACGTACTGTATTTCAGGCAGAAATATAGTACGTTCAGTTCACGTTCACCCAAAATATGAACAAGTTCATGAACGTTCAATAAACTCAGACACAACAATGGCATTAAGTCTGTATTTACCGTATCATTTCTGTATTCCAGTCAGGATTATTATAAAATCAGATTTGTTTTCATCTCCTGTTAGCTTTACTTTCTGCATTCCTTTTGTAAAATTTGCTTTTCATGTGTATCCTGTTGCGTTGGCTTCTGTGATGTTTTCATTGATCTTGTACAGTATTTATAAAATCCGACTGAATTTAGTTGAGCTCAGATTCTTGCTTTGTCCACCAGTTGCTGTCAAAATGTTATGTCCTGTCTTGTTTGTTGTTTATTTATCCATTTTTTGAACTGTTAGTCAAAATCCTGACCAATATTACTCATAGGTTTTTCAGTTTTATAAAGGTATTATTTATTTATTTATTTAATCCTGGCTTATCTATCTGCCCTGGAGTGCTCTACTACTCGCTACATCCACAGTCAAAAACTTTGTCTGCATCTGTCAGTAGCAGTGATTAACAACCGAGCTGAGAGATCTCTAAGGTACAAAAAAAGACCCTGAAATATGGAGAAATGTACAGCATTAACAGATATGAACACAACACAGCTGAAAGTACTTTCTCATTCACTTTCTTGGCCTGTTCTAGTGATAGCTCCTCAAAGCTGCAAATCAAGCCAATAAAATGTAAACTTCTGGTTCTTACATATACATTATATTTTAAGGATGGGGCTCCAGTCCTCGAGGGCTGCAATCCGGCAGATTTTCAGTGTATTCCTGCTCCAACACACCTGACTCAAACGAATGAGTCATTGTGCAGAACTTCATAAGCTGTTGGATCCATTTAATTTAGGTCAGGTGTGTTTTGAGAACCAACTTTAGACACTGTTGCTTTAAGGCACTCCAGAGTGATGTCCCATGCTTAGACTTGCCTGGTTTTTTAGGCTCAGAGAAAATGCAAAAAAAAAACAACTCTGAACTGGGATTAGGCTTTTGCTCCTTTAAAAAAGAAATCCTCAGGTTATTTAAGCTTTGGGTGCTTTTTGTGGAAGTGGCCCTCAGCTTTGAGGAGGACAAATTTTACATTTTTCTGTATTTGTTGCTAAAAATGTAAACATGAACATTTCAGTTTTTGAAAAGCTGGGACATTTCCTTTCCTTTTCCTTTCCTTTTCCTTTCCTTTCTCATGGCAAGTGGACTTTTCTCCCTGTTAAACTTGTCTTGAAGGAATTGCATTTTGAAAACACCCATCAAAAGCTTTTTTCACACATGAATACAAATGAAATTCTGGAGAATTCCTTTGCCTTGCAATGCCCATTTTCACGCTCTCGCACCGCACTGCAGAGTCTCTGTAAGAGAAGTTCTCACAATCTGGAATACTGGGATTATGCAAATGTAGACAGGACATGAGAAGATATTTTTAACATTTAGAACAGTCGATAACTTTTCAAGAACACGCTCAATGAAACTTGTATTTATGGGGATCTTTTTGCTAAAATCAGACTTTTGCTGACTTTCTACTACCTACTAGATTAAGATATCCTTCTGTAATTAATAAAATGTTTTTCCACTTACTATTATTAATTCAATTTATATTTAGTGTCATTCAAGCTGCCACAAATATTGTCCACTCAGTCTGTCTTGTCCTGTTATCCCAAATCCCCCCCCAGACTTCAGCAGTGTCAGAAGAGACCTTTAAAATGTCCGGTATGTCTGTCTCACATTGTCATCTTGATGATCCTGCAGGCGTATTGCCAAGGGAGTCTCTGTGCTCACCCATGGCGCGATGGCTCTGCGGAGGGACCAGGGAGCCACCAGCCGGGCACAGTATGCAGGAAACTGCCAGACCGACGGGAACCAGACTCACCGAGTGGCAGACAGAATCAGGTGAGAGGGAGGGACATGAGGGCACATCAGTCTCCGATACGCAGCAGAGTAAATGAGCAAACAGTGCAACAGCTTGGAACAGTAAATAGTGACCAACAGCTTAAATCAAACCACATTCAGAGTAAACTCAGACAGCTGAGTCATTCTGGCCTGAAAACACCAGAAAGAGTGAAACTTTGCATGATGGCTGCTAATAAAAACTTATATTTGTTATTTATTTTTACTAAAGTACTGTTTATTTTATAATTTTGAGGTCTTTTTTTTTTCTTCTTCTTCTTTTCATTAGACTCTAAACTCTACTTTGATGATATATTATAATGAAGGATCTTGACATTGTCTTTCCATTGATTCTGAAGTTTAAAGATGTGTTAGTAAATGATGTTTACTTAACATTTCAAAGACAGAAACATGATGCTTTTGTCCTGCAGTGAGTATTAGAGCAAGTTGCAAGCGATTGATGTAGTTATTTGCTTTTTAACAAGGACTTTTTTTTTAGTTGAGCAAATAGATCTCAAGTGTTAATTCATTAGTTGAATCTCCTTCCTTTTTCTGCCTAAACTATAATTATACTTGATGGATAAATGAATTGTACCATCATCACATAACCACAAACATTTATACCAGTGTTTAATGCATGATGAACTCACTGGAGTCTTCATCCTAAACAGGCATCTCTACTGAAAAAATAACACTAAGGAATAGAGGTGAATCCACAATGCACGCTATAGCCACATCTTGTTGGGTTTTGATTGGTTATGGGTCCCTTGAAAGACAGCCATGTATGTACTTTCTTTCATGCAGCTCTTCCTGTTTAGCATAGACACAAGTGTTTGCAAAAGAAGGGTGGGGCATGACTGGCCACAACAACACCAGAGTCTTGGCACGGCTAGGTATTGTGATGTCAGTTTCAGTGCATGTGTTATCACAAAATCATTAACAAGATAAAGAACTGTAATTATAAATTTAACTCTTGAGTGTTCAGTCACGGAGAAATTTCTAACATATCAGATTGTATGGAGTGCCTTTTTTTTTTTTTACTAAATTACATATCAAACTGCAATTAGGCAGGCAGATATTCATTTACTAATTTTCTGGAAGCATCTATGTTTTTTTATTTTACTAACTAATTTGTATAATTTGCCGCGTCTCCATTTGTACAAACTGCTCTTTTAATTAATGAATTGCCTGGTGATGGATGTACTTTACAAGCAAAAGAAGTGTCCAGCGACGTGTACAACACCCGTATTTTCTGAGCCTTGGGAGGAAAACCAAAATTGACAATTAAAGACCATAATCATGGTCCTAAAACACTTTATTTCTGAGAGCGAAAGCCTGGCTGTGTTGAACTTTTTTCTATAATACACATCAGACCTCTTTCAGAATCCCAGATGGGTGATGGTAGGCAGCAAACGTAGCTCAGGTGTCTGTGTGCTTATCTAATTAGTGCTTTGATTTCAAGGCCTTACTTGTGTACTTGTCTAGACTATTTCACCATGTAGTGTGATGGTATTCTTGGTTTTTTTATTATTATTTTATTAATTTATTTGTTTGTTTGTTTTTTTTAGGGACCATGCACAATTTCAAACATAAATGTTTCCATTTGATGCATTGTACCAGAGTTACCCTGAGGCTAATTTACACCCCTGTAACAAAGTGGAGTATCACACTCGAAGAAAAAAATCAACAGAGCTGCTTACAGCCTTTTTTTTAATTAACTTTCTAATGACGGAAACATATTTATAACAATATTTTTCAAAATTATTTCTATATGGATGAATTATCTACCAAACTTTAAAATATTTTACAATAATGCTGGCATTTAATGCCATGAATAATTAATTGTAAAGATTCTGTAATATACTTTCCATAAATGATCATGCTTGAACCAGGTCCGATGAGTGCAACGTGCACACAGAATGAAAACAAAGATGTGTGATGCATCAGTCAGTTATCCTGTGGTCAACATTTAAATGTAAGGCTTGAAAACTGTCAGAATCTTAATAAATAAGGAGGATAAATTGTTTTTTTGGTGACAAGGCACCTATAGTACATGCCCAAAAATCAGCTTTTCACAGCGAGATAATGCTAAATTTAGATGTTTATTATGGCATGAGCAATAACTGTTGTTTATGCATTAATACATACATTTTTTTAAGCCATTAATTCCACAGATTAATCCTTTTGCATTAATGCGTTCATTTTGACAGCCCTCATAAAAACCTAAACACCTATAAGGAGTGTTCGTGTGATTTTATATTTAATTATCATATTTAATTAACACATAATAATTATACTATCATAAAATTGTGAATATATTTTGTAATGTAAGTTTGTAATGGTGACTTCCCTACTACTGCAAATGGAAACTGCTGTTCTCTAAGGCCGTTTTGTGATTGTGAACATAAATGAACTGTGATGACCTGGACCTGATTTCTGCCATACTTGCTTGCATCAAGGAGACTTTCATCTGAAACAAACCAAACAGCCAAATATGCTTATTACAGTTCACCCCCAGTCTCATCCCATGTTGTCATGGGCCCCATTTACCATCTCTTACTGAAGAATAATAACATAAAAAGTATGAGCTTACCATTTACATTTTAGGCTATTTTGCCTTTCATATCCGAAGAGATTTTAAATGTGAAGGAGGGAAATGAGAAGAGGCCCAACTTTTAACTACATGCCTGATTGGCTGTGGCTCTTTTGTCCAATCCCCTCTGGGACCTGTTTGAAGGAGTCAGATTTTCTCTTTTCCTGCCGTCAGGGTTACAGGAGCTGTCTGCTAACCTGCTGCTACACCAGCTCTGGAGATTTGTATGCAAATACACTTATTAAAAAAAAGTACTGGATTACAGTGATAAAATAATTGCAAAAATTTGTTGCTTTTCAGCATGAATATCCATTAAAAGATGCATATGTACTTCAGGTGGTTTAAATACTGACTTTTTTCCAGGCTGTGGTCCCTGAGCATGACGAACCCACATCAACATGTGGAACTGATTTGTCAAATGAATTTAATGGCATTTGTTATTATTTGCTGAAACTTGTTGAAATAGATGCAGATGGGTCAGGATGCGGGAGAACAAGCGCGACACAGAGGCTAAATTACTACAACTGATGCTTGCAAATGAGATTGTTGCAGACATGACAGATTGATGACGGCGTCAGAGGAATTGTCCCTGCACAGACAAGTTCCACTGCAGATGGAAGGTTACCGCGGGTGTGCCCTCCTGAGCTTTTTAATGAAGTGAGCAAGTTCACTTTAAACTCGGCAAAATATTTTATGCCCTTCAGAATTTGGCTTTTGTGTGCTTTCATTCTGCAGCAGAGCTGTCTGTCATGCTGACAGGCGCCGGGGCTCATGGGAATCCGACGGAGTGGCAGCGATAGTCCTCCATGCAGTGGCAGGAAAAACACCTGTAACATGTGGTGGTGCTTCCTCTCCAGAGAGACGCTAACATTTTAAAAAATGTTTCCACTTTGAAAGAAGTGAAATGTGACAGTAAAATTCAGCTTGTTTCTGACATTAATTTTCTTTGGCCTGATTTTCATATAATATATTTAACAATGGAATTTTCCCAGTGTGCTTCATTTTAAACATCAGTGGCTGAACTGGTTAATTTCTCAATAAAATCATGCATTTCTTTACTAACAATTTCTCAATGTTGACACTAATCAGTAGTAAAAGCTTTTTTCACCTTGGAGGAGGAGCTCTCCACCTCATGTATTAGTCTAGAATCAGTTAGCATGAATTTATTGTACCAGCTATTTTTATTTTTGTGGAAATGTTACAAAGTTCGAACATGTGACATCCGATATTTCGTTCACCTTTCTATCATGAGGTCATGAAGGTCAGTTAAGGTAAATTTTCTGCAGTCATGGTGAGATGTCACAAAGATTTCTATTCTACTTTGAAGGACTGTCAAAAAATAAGTATAGTCAGAATCTAACATATCCTAAAAACGAACATCTAATTAAATGCATGCTTTTAAAAGTATTAATAACAACGGGGTTGTCTTTGCCGTCTCCAGTTGTTTTAGTTCACAGCTTCTGTTACAAACACACACAGCTGCTCTGCTCACTTGCAGCTGAACACACACAGCAGAGAGCTGGCTGCTGTCACCAGCATGACATGACATTTTTTTCTTTATTTTTCTTCTTCTAAGTGATTCACACTGTGACCATTGAGTCTTTATTTTTGTGAACAGTGTGACAGGAAGTCTTAATATGTTGAGCCATGGTGGTTTGATAAGGGATACGTGCCCCTAATTGTTCTTTTTGTCCCCTTTCCTATTATCATTATTTGCAGTTTTTCGCAAAATATTACAACCCACTACCCTAAGCATTGTGTGTGTGGATTTCAAACTTTAATTTATTTAATTTTTGTGTTGTTTCCAATGCAGTTGACCCTAAAATAGTTCAAATTTGTCAAGTGAAATGAAATAAAAAAAAATAAAAAAATGTGAAATGATAAAACATAGGATGCATACTTAGAGTATGTACAGTATCATGAGATGTACAAGTTAACACGATTCTGTCTTGATGTCATAACACATTAAAAGTGTAAATTCTCATACTTTACCCATTCATTTAACATATTTATTCTATTTTATTTATTTAATTCTTCTAGTTTTAAAGCTTAAAAGCTGATTAACATTGATTTAAAAGGGTGGTCCCGAATTTCGTGTCAAAGTTCCGAGTTTCAGTTTGGACCACCAGTGCTGCTGGTCTAAAACAATCTGCCTGAATTGCTGTTCATTAACAGTATCCGTACCCCATATATATTCACATTGCGATGGTTGTGTCGTCA
>CM047991.1:27442940-27459854 GCA_026261665.1 Melanotaenia duboulayi | reverse complement strand
TCTCCTTCTGTCTTTATTCTGATCCAGTAATCTCTTCTTGTGTTTCTTTGCTGAGTCAACCAAGGTGCACATTAAAAACGGACAGTTTTGATATCCAGTTGCTGATGTGTGACACGGTGCCGTAAAGTGAAATGCTGCTATAGAGTGACACAATATCCTGGGGGGGATGGGTTGTGAAATACGATTGTCAACCCTGGGATGCTGCCGGGCAACAACACCTCCAGGAATGTAAATAAATGTCGCTGTGCCATCAAAACGACTCAGAAACACACATGTTTAGGTCAGAAAGTTACATAGTGCTAATTCAAGTGTCATTTCTGATTAGGCATGACTGAACAATCCTGGATGGATCCTGTGTCAGATCTTTGCTGGATTTGTTTCTGTTCCTTACAATCACCAATCTCAGATAGTTTATCAGCTGTAGATATATATTTTTTTATCCTTACAATTCTTTTGCCCTCCACTTATCCAGTTTCCAGATTTATTTATTTATTTTTTAAGGACACATTGCAGGATTGGAATCAGGATTACATCATGTGTTAAACTGTAAGGTATGTTTTAAACATCTTGAAAATAAACGTTTGAACATACTTTAACCTAATTTTACCAGTACTTCCACTCTGCCGTATCACTTCTCCTAGCCTTGGCTCTTCTTCGTCGTTCGACTGCACATCACAACATTTCCCAGGCTCGTGATGCATGTAGCTGACTGTCCTCCCTGCTGAGGAAGGAGAACAAGAAGACACCTTCTCCACAAGGAGCTGCAAACAATCACATCACCAAAGACTTTATTTAATCATTGAAGGATTACGGCGCTTGTACAGATTCACCTGATCACCGCAGGTGCTCCAGATATGCAGTTGACTTGCCACAATTGCTGCATGTTAAATTACCAGTTGTCAGCACCAGCGAGCAGATCTCCTCTGGCTCTTTGACTCACGCCGCCGTCACAGGAAGAGCTGTCAACTCCGCAAAACACACAGACACACTACCATACATGAATACACTCCCCTGTTGTCCTCGCCTCGACCTGTCCTATCAGTGCTAATGAAGGCAGTCACATCAGTGTGATGAAGGAAGTGAAGTGCTAATATGAATGTGTGCATCTGTTTGTGTGCGTGTGTGTCTAATACGCAACTGCCACTCCTGCTTATGAACATGCAAATGGAGCTGTAAAAGCAACATTAAATTCCTCCCGATGTTGTTTGATGTGGAAATAGCTACTCTTCTCCCACAACCATTACTCTCCTCTCTTCGCTCCTCGTTCCACTAACCACCTTTTTTCTTTCCTTAAATTTACTTCCTGTCTTTATTTTCCCGTCTTATCCTTTGTTTTCCTCTCCTCTCACTCTTTCTTACTAACTTATGTAAATAATGTTCTTCATTCAAAGCACCATATTGCACGATTATGCAAATCAGAAAACATTTACGGACATTTTTATACACTGTTACAACCTTTTATTTGATTCTGTTTATTTCACATCATTAATCCTCAGTCAGTGTTAGAATTAACTGTTTCATTGCAAGTAATTAAAGGGGCCCGTGGCATGTTTTTTCATGTTTTCTAAAAGATCTGCAGTATTAATAAAAAGCATTATCATATTAAACATCATCCAAAGTTTCATAAAATTATAAACTCTCCACACTCGCCCCCATGTGGGTGGTTGCCCATGAACATGAGGGTTCCCAGTAGTGTCTTTGCTGTCCCCAGGGCTGTTCTCTTCAGGACAGAGATCTCTGATAGAGTCCCAGGACTATTTTAGAGCCACTCTTCCAGTTTGGAAGTCATGGCCCCAAGTAGTCCAATGAGCACTATCACCAGTGTTGCCTTTACTTCCCACATCTTTTCAACTCCCTCTCTGCACTTGGTATATTTTAAGCTTCTTGTGCTCCTTCTTGGTGTTGCTGCCGTTCTGCATTGCCATATCCATCACTACTGTCCTCTTCTGTTGTTTGTCGACTACCACAATCTCTTGTTAGTTAGCTATCATGAGTTTATATGTTTGGATCTTAGATCATTTACTGCTGCTTTTGGTGTTATCTCTCATATTGACCCCTAGGCCTTCCAGCCTGAGCTCAGATGTTCTTGTTTACTATTCTATTCTGCTAGTGGCAAGTGTTCTGTGCTGTCTTTCAGACCGGCCTTCTCTAAAGGATTTTTTTGACCACTATTTCTCCATTCAGTCAGTGATACAAACCACAAAGGTTTTTTTTTTTTCCTTCATGATGGTTAAACCCACTCTTCAATGCTTCAACTCCTTTAAAAATTTACTTAGCAGTTTATTACCAAGGGTCATGTTACAGATGGTAACAGATAGTGGCTCTGATGCTCACTCGCCCCCGGCTCAGATATCAAACATTTTAATACAAATATCCCAGAGTGAAATATTCTGGATCCAATTCCGACTTAAACATGTACCACTGGATTTGAAGTATGTTTTTCAAAGATTCCCTTTATTTAAAAGTTGTGTAGTGTTCACGAGTCACCATCATCCTCTCCCCCGCACCTCTGCAAGCCTCCAGGAATTCAACCTATCAGAAGACAGTTCTCACAAATCTTCTCTTTTTCAGAGGGATGCTTTGCCAAAGAGAAAAATTTCTCTTGTTCAGAAATAATTCCAAATAATTTGGAATTATGATGCTAATCTGGATGTACCCAAGATTAGACATTAAATTACTTAGCAGGTTCACTTCAATATTTCACTTTTGCACTTAATAGCTTGTACTGTTTAGTTTGTGTACAGTTACAATTTTTGGGGAAATTGTNTTGCTTAATAGCTTGTACTGTTTAGTTTTTGTACAGTTACAATTTTTGGGGAAATTGTGGAAACATCAAAACATGACACTGGGTAATGTCAGATTGGAAAACAAAAAACAAAAACAAAGGTAAGGTCCTTCATTGTTAACATCCGAGGATCAGGTAAATTATGGATATGGTAATTACAGCATGTCTGAGAAACCAACAATGGAATGCATTCTAAACAGACATTTACACAAGTTTAAATATAGGGAACAAATTAAATGGTGAGCTTCGTCAGCGCCCCTTTCCTCAGATATGACAGTGATCATTGCACATTTCCTTACTGCTCTTAAATAAAAACCTTTGGAGAAATACACATCCTAACATACCTCTCCATTTATTTATTTATTTTTAATTGTCATTGGCCTGTGTAATATGAAGGAAGCATGAGATGTACAGTACCACTGAGGAATAATTAAAGGTAGTGCGGAAGATGATGGAAAAATGGTTTGAGAAAGCTACATTTTGAAAATACACTGTTCAATAGTTTAGAATCCTTTCATAGCTTGTTTCTGAGGGTTAATGAGCGCTGGGCAGCATCAGTTCACCCACACTGCTCCTACTCTGCTGTCCTTCAGCTTCTTTCTTGGAAGTAGTCTTCTCCAAAACAGTTTTTCTATTCTTACTCAATAGATACCTTTTCTGCCATAATGTCCCTTCCATTTAAAATGACTCATTGGTGTCTTTTCAGTCTTATCCATTCCACAGGTGACATTTTTTTTGAGTGTGTGTTAAAGCATTTAATTGATTGGCTGCAACTGGGGTGTGAAGGGGATTATAAACAATACAGTAAAAAATGCTTTTGGAAAACATTTCCTACCCTACCTTAGATAAAACTACTACAGTTAAATACAGTATAACCAGATATTTGAGTATATTTCTTGTCAATGTACAGCGAGATGCAATAACTCCATTTAGCAGCAACTGTCTGCAGCAGCTTCATATCAAATATGAATATGTGCAAACAGACATGTATTTAAAACAGACACGTGTATGTCAAGGTGCAACAATAAAAACAAAGGTGAAAATCAAAGTGCAAGATAAAAATGTATAAAGCTTTTAAAAAGGACAGCGGTTATTGCAGTAGTCCAGATTATGGCATTGCATTTAGCTTAGCTGTATTACTAAGGGCTGCATTCCATTTCTGCATGTTGGTTAGCTGCAGAGCAGACACCAAAGCAGAACGTCCTCTGAGTGAAATGTAAATACGCCCATGCTTGTCCTATTTCATGTCAAAATGTCTCTCAGGAAAACATTTATTGCAGGGAATAAATGGTCATCTTGATACGTTTTCAAAGTAATATTCCCTATGCCACTGTCATCGCATATAAACTACAGAGTTCATGAGGCTTTCCATGAGTGATTAGCATTTGACTTTTGTGCATCATAGCCTCGCAGATAAAGTGGAAACGCTTAATTCACCATTTGTTTGTCACAGTTGGTGATGGACTTGACTTGTCAGAGCACAGTCTTGATGGAATATTTATAACAGAAGGAACTGCCAGCTGTAATTGTTGTATAAATTGGCTTCTGGTTTATGCAACTAGGCACAGTTAATATCTCACTGTCATGATGGGCTGTTACACTGTGATTTTAAAAGGATTTTTATTTTACTTTCCTGCTTTCATGATTTTCTTCTTTTTCATCGACTGCAATAGCAAAAATGACATTGCTCTCACCTTGCCAGTCTGTCTGTGTAAGTATGTGTAGATGCTTGTCACCATGGCAAAAATTCCTTCTGGTGTCATCTTTTTGTGTCTTAGCCAAAGCTACAGCTATTTTATGTGTCTGCTTTGAATATTGCCAGCTTGATTTTTTATTGTACAAGCTACACTCACAAATGCTTTCACACAGGACTTAAAATTTTGTTTAAAATATATGTGGTCCAATCAAATACTTATATAATGTCAATGCATCTCAAGTATAACAGATGGACACAAGCTATCTGAGATGATATAACACTGACAAATGCAGCAAACACAAACTCACAATGACTGAATGAATGCAGGGTTGATGTGATCCCTTTAATTCACAGCCTCTAGTTTTCCCATTTTCAGTTTTTCTCTCTTGATAATTGTAACAAATCTTCCTTCCCACTTTGTGATTCTCCTCCTTATTTGAGCGGATCCCTGCAGAGACACTGCTCCAGTCACAGATTTAGCTTCTGCTGCTTTGTTTCAGTTCAGCCCGAGCCATGTAAAGCATTAACAGACACATGTAATGTCAAGCAGTATGAATCACCATGACAACCCTACTGGGATAAGACAGAGTTGGAAAACAGAGAGAAGGACAGATGGGCTTAAGTATGTCACAAGAAACTGAATCATAATCAGATCATTTGAATTCATAGTTTCAGTTCGAATTGCGACTAGTTAAAATGTTTTGGAATAACATGCTTTGAAATGGAATTTATTAGTTTGGAACTGAATTCTTATAAACTTAAAAGTGAAAGTGATATTATGAAATCAGTTAGTCCTTCTGCAATTGCAGATTATTACGTACCCAATCAAAATTCAACTCAACTCAACTCAAGTGTCTAATGAAAAGAAGTTCTCACAATCAGTTAAATCAAAAGTATTTTATCTCACTAAGACACCCTGTCAAGGAAGAGCAGCCCGATGCTGATTCAAAGAACGCGTTACCAGAAAAAAGCAGCTTTTCTGTGAACCATTACATCAAACATTTTCCAAGAGGTGACTGCCCTGGCTTATTTATATTGCTACGTTTTTATTGATTCATCCCTTTAACTTTTCTTTTTTTTAAAGCATGATATCATTTGATAGCAGGGCTGGCAACTTTTGAGTTTATTTTGGATAGCTATTGACTGTCCAGGCTGGAAATTCATGATTGCAGGCATCAAGACCACAGGTAAAGAGCAGAGAATTTATATAGATAAAATAACCTGTAAAGTTCTACTGGTCTTTGGATAATGCAAAAAAAATAAATAAATAAATAAATAAATAAATACTAGAAATGGTAGATAAAGTGTCTGGATCCAGCAGAGAGATTACTAATAAATTCATCAGCCTATTGATAATTTTGAACCATTGAAAAACATGTTGCTTGTCCCGGGTAAAGCTGCTGTAGCTAATGTCTGTATTCTCCTTATGTGCCACAATATTTTCATATATGAATTAGTTTTTCCCTGCTCCAAAACAGATGTATGGGATGTATGTGGTGATACTGTGGAAACTTTGACAGTTGTTTGGTGCATAAGCACAAACAACAGTCAGGACTTGTTTTCCGACCCAAAGGCGGAGGGAGGCTATCCTCTCATCCACCAGAGTAAACCACAACGTACAGGCGCCAATGAGTATGCCCACACCGGGAGATACTTCAGAATCCCATCACCAGTTCGCCCAGCTCACACTGCACCCAACCCCTATGGCCCCTCCTGCAGGTGATGAGCCCACAGCAGGGGGGACCATTTTAGGCTGAGCCTGACCGGGCCCCATGGACAAAGGCCGGGACACCAGGTGCTCGCCTCCATGCACCGCCTCTATTTATATGTCGTTAATAGTCAAGAAAAATAGGTGGTGTTACAAATTCGCTCTAAATTAATTGATATCAAATCAAATTTAATGGAAATTGAATCAATTTAAGCTGTTAAGAACCAAATTGATTCAGGAAATCAGTCCTACTATGGATAGCTTTGCTGTAGTAATAACTACCTGAAGAAATGCATTCTTATATGTCTGTTTTCTTACTGGTATTCATGTTAATGTTTATAACATTTAATGCTTCTAAAACTTGACCTATAGCCACTGGTTTGCTTTCTTTTTTTTTTTTTTTAACAATATATGTTGCACCCTAGCATCATTTTTTTTAAACAGTGTGAAGTATTGTGTTTGAAGAATTAAACTGTTTCACATCCACTAGTAACAAAATCAGGATTAACTATCTAGCTAATATTTACAGCCACTATAACATAAATAAAAATCCATCAATTTGCAAAGGTAAAACTGTCACAAAAGACAAAAACTCATATTCCAATGTTTTGTATTTATTTTTTATAGCTGTTTTTTTTAGTTATAAAGGCGGGGACACTAGAGACAGGTAGTGGCCTACAAATGAAAGTGGAACAAACCAGAAAAAAAGAAAGAAACAATCATTTATATAAAAGCAAACTTGGAAAAAACTTTGAAAAAGGCTCAAAAAGTAAATACATCTATTTTAAATGGTAAATTGTAATATTCTTGTATTTTCCATTCTAAAACTGTCCAAATATGCCATTTGCTCCTTGTTAGATCTAACATGCTTACAAAGAGGCAGGATTGGGTGGGCGGTGGCGTACACTATGGGCTGCAAAAGAACATCGTTTTACGCCCTGTTTGAGCGAGTGTTGCACAAGAACTGTTGCCCAACAATTTTTGGCTTTCCAAGACATTTACAAAAATCTTTTATTTCCCATGCCACAACTATCCTAAACAATATCAGGTACATCATCACTGTTGCTTTACCTTACATTTGGTACATTTTTATCATGTTTTTCAAATGTTTTAAACATGTTTCATGTTTTGTTTATTTTAAATTGTTTTAATCAAGAACCTTTAAGCCTGTTTTCTGTCACCATTTGTGACAGNCTTAATGTTTTTTTTTTATTTTAAATTATTTTAATCATGAACCTTTTAGCCTGTTTTCTGTCACCATTTGTGACAGACAAGCAAATTTAGTCTGTGTTAATGATAAAAAACATCATTACACATAATTGTTAGAGTTCTGCAAAAAGTCATCGGAAAGCCTTCTGGGCCTTTAGTGGGATACTCTTCTGTTTTGGACATACTGTGTGTTTTCTTCTGAGACTGAGCTGGTAATTTGCCACCTGTGGACAGTTAAGTGCAGTTCTTGTGTTCTAGATTAAACTCATTTTTGCAAATGAATGAAGTGCAACCAAACTTAATTTGAAGTTGATTACTTCTCCTTAAGACAGATGTTTGCCCACAAATTTCTAGAAGCTTGTAGAATTTGACTCAATTTGAAAGAGGTTGACCTTTCAGTTGCAATTAAAATGAAGTTTCATAGCTTCTACATTCATGCTAATACTACATGGTCTAATGGTGGTTGGAATTCAGTTATTTACAGTAACAAATGAATTGTGTCATTTAAACTGTTTAATTTTTGTTAAACTATACAAATTCTATTTATGATGCAAGTTCAGATTGTTAGTGCAAGATTTTGCAAGAAGTCGCCTAATTCAAATTTAAATAAGGATCATTTAAAGAGAGTTTTTAAGAGCTGTTTCTACCCATCGATTGAAAGACTTACATGGGGGAATAGAAAATAGTCATTTGGGTTAAAAGAATACTTTTGGAAAAGGTAGAATGAAAGAAAAGCAAAAAAAAATAGATTAATGGGGAGAAGCAGGGAAAAGGAGAAAATTTTGGTTTTAAAGACAGAAAAAAAAAAAGAAATACAGAAGCAGCAATAACATCCAAAAAATGAATATTTTTTCTTCAGAGAGAAATTTAAAGCCCAATGCAGCAGCATGTCTTCCTTGTCAGGATGAATTTTCCTAACGCTTGTCTCTTGTTTGACTCCAAAGCACTAAATAATTACTCTGAGACACGGAGCAGAAACCACAGGCTTATTCCTTTTACATTTCTCACTTTTTATTCTTTATTATTATATCTGTCTCTTTTGCATTACACTATATTTTCTTTATTAATTTTCTCGACTGCTGCTTCCTGACCTCCTCCTACTCCTCCTCTTCCTCCTCCTCTGGTGACAGCTCGAGTGTTGAGCTGTGCACATCAGATCTTATTGATTTTGCTTCATTGTCTCACACCATTACAGCCCTGCTCTCATGAGCTCTTAAGCCACCCATTCATCATTTTTTGCAGAAATAACGTATTGACACAAACTCCAGCTTCACACATCAGTTGTGTTGTGGAGGCTCCCACATGACTGCATAGCCTTGAAAGCTTATTTTTTTTATCATTTTTTAATCAATCAACCTTGTCTTTTTCCTTCATACATATATGTTGTTCCCCTAGTTCTGACCACAAGTCACATTGTTGTCTTTCTTTTCTTTTTTCTTATTTTTATGGTAAGCTTTTGATATTATTTTTAAAGTCAAGTGGATTTTATATTAAATATATAAAATAAGCACAGATTTAAACTGATCTGTAAAGTTTACTTCTCGGTGTATGTGGTTTTGTCTTTTTTTGCATATTGTCTTGTCTTCAATTGGATTCTTTTTATTTTAGAGATTTGCCTTAAATTTGTCTTTATTTGTAGTTTATTTGTTTATTCTTGTCTGATTTGGTCTGTTAATTAAATAAATTTATTTCATATTTTTATTCATTTTATTTAGTTTGTTTTATCATTTTATTTTACAGGCTTGAAGATTTTAGAAGTTAATGAAGACAATTAGCTATTTTAATATCTGCCCGTGATGTTTTTTTTTATGTTTTTTTTTTCTTCTTTGCAACTTGACAAGATTTATGAGAATTGGATATGATCTGTTTCTATGTATTATTATTATTATGAACTGTTAAGGCAGAGTAGAACCCGACAAATCCTGGAATTGTCATCTTGGAATATGGCTGTGCCATCAAGGAAAAATAATAACATTGATGGAATAAACTGTTCATTCGGTATATTAAGATAGTCAGCTGACCTCATTCTTTGGCGACATAATGTTGCTGAACCGCCTGTCCCTAGACCTGACCAAATACAACAACCCCAGATCATAACACCGCCCCCACAGGCTTGTACAGTAGCACTAGGCATAATGGCTGCATCACTTCCTCTGCCTTTCTTCTTACCCTGATGCTCYATCACTCTGGAATAGTGTAAAACTGGACTTATCAGACCACATGACCTTCTTCCATCACTCCAGAGTCCAATCTTTATGCTTCCTAGCCAACTGAAGCCTTTTCTCCAGTTACCCTCACTAACTAGTGTTTTTCTTATGGCTACAGCTGTTTAGTCCCAGTCTCTTAAGTTCCCTTCTCATTGTTAATGTGGACATGTTCTTACCTTCACTATTAAACATAGCCCTAAGTTCTACAGTTTTTTTTTCTTTTCTTCAATATGATTTCACCAAACATTTAGGTGTTTACCAATCACCATCATTTAAGATTTATTTTCTTTACCACACTTCTTCCTCGACCATGATGTTTCCCCACCATCCTTTTAGTTTTTAATAATGCATTGGACAGTTCTTAACCCAATTTCAATAGTTTCTTCATCTCCTTAGATGTTTTCTGTGATTCATGCCAATGATTTGACCCTTTATAAACAGGCTAACATCTTTTCCACAACCACAGGATGTGTCTTTCCACATTATTGTTTATGAAATGAGAAGATACTCAATATATAATTTGGGGTTAAATAACTTGTTGCTGACGGAAAGATAATCACTCATGCAGAAATTATCCAATAGGAGGCTCAGACCTGTTTGTTTCAGTAAATCCAGGGGTGCTTTTTTTTTTTTTTTTTTTTCTTTTGGGGCCAGGCAGTGTAGTATAGTATGTAAGTAGCTGATGGGCTTCACTTGTCTCTTATGGTATCTGCTTTATTACCATGTCTAGATCCTTTTCTTAACAGTATATAGCAAAACAATTCATAGTTGAATATTCAATATCTTAGAAATCAAAGTTAACTGTACCCTTTATATCTATGATTAAAGCCATCCAGACTAATAAATGCTGACATTGATCAATGAGATACTTGGACTTGCAAAGATGCTCACCCATTTTTGGAAAATCGTAAATAAAGATTTGTCAGTTTAGCGCTGTGGTTTTGAATGAATGCATACATGATCAGAGCACAGATTGTGGGGTTGTAGGTTTGTCACACAGCTCTGACATTTAATTCACAGTCTCTTGCTGTGTAAAATACAGCATTTTAAGCCACAACTGTACGTAATCACAGCTTTCTTAATGGCATCTTGAAACTCACCAGAGTGACTCTTGTTAAATCCCACCTAATATATTCTGTGCTCCCTTTGTCTTCTTTACTGCAGAATCTGAGTCTCACAGGAGTGATGATAGCCTTTACAGCTCTGTGAAGCTGCACCTCACAGAACAATATGACAATGTTTCTTGGTCACAAGGCTTTCATTTGTGTTCTGTGATTCAGCCAAAGGCATCTTTCCTGCTCTCATACACTATATGTGCACAGGAGCATATAATACAGACATCAGTCTCCACAGTGCAGAGTGTTTGGTTCCAGAGGAAGGTACTCAGGCTCGCAGGAGCTCTGAAATATGATTAACTATGAGTCATCGGATACAAGAAAGAACATGGGAGAACGTGTTGCAGAGAAAGATGGTGTTGAAAACACATATTCATTAATTCATTAATCTATGCACAAGCCCATTTACATAACGTTAGGATGTGTAAAATTTTAACAAACAGAATACTAGAATTTGTCAGTTTTATAAAACCAATATTTTTTTTTCATAGTGGAAGATGTAAGACATAATAAATAACTGGCATGTTGCCAATTAACTATATTATCTACATCTTAATCCAGCTTGGTTTTGCATTTCTTATGTTTCCATCACTTATGTTTGTTGCCTCCATCCCAGATTTTTATTTATTTATTTTTTTAATTTGCTGCAGTAACATTGAAACATATAATAATATTTGGCATGAAACAGTAAATTGTCGCACATGGAACATTTGATATGATTCTGGATAAAATGTTGATTTATGAGATTTGCAGGTTTTTTCACATCAGAATTTTCCAACTTTTTTGAATTGTCGTATTAATGCTCAAACAGATCAAAACGAAGCATCTGCACTGCGCTGAGCATGTGTGTTTCTCTATGAAAAACACGATCCATGATGCTGAACGCTGATCTGATAATATCGCTGTTTTGGTTCTTTTGATAACTGAGCTCGCCCGCTTTGATTGTTGGTCGAGATTACATTTTCTGTCAGGTCACAGCAGATATCAGGGTTAAATTTTAAGTGTTTTGTTCTTTTTATTATTATTATTCTTTATTTAGTGTATTTTTATGTAGTTGTAGAAAAAATACATTTTCAAATACTATTCATTCACTTTGATATTGAATCGTATAACTAGAATTCGCCACCATCACCAGAGAGGAGTGATGGAAATTAATTTAACGCCCAGTTTAACTGTTGACCAATTTAAACATTTAATAATACAACTGAAAATATTTCCTTTTGTCATAAACAACATGAATACTGACGATGATGATCATGATGATGATGCATTTCCCATTTACATCTGTTTGCATTATATGTGCCTCCATGGATGTTTTCCATTGTCAGTTTCTTTATTTTAGCTTGTTCTGTTTCTATTTAATTTAGTATCCTTTTTAGTTTGTTTTAATTCTCCCATTTAGTGTTTCTTTCCCAATGCTTTTAATGTCTCATGTAAAGCACTTTGAGTTGTCCTGCACATGAAATGTGCTATACAAACAAACCTGCCTTGCCTTGCTGTAAGCTCACCACTCTGAACTGCAGAGTTTTATCCCTTTGTTTCAGGTCGGCATAATTTTGGTTTAAAATGTTGTACAGTATGAATGAGCGTGTACACCACCTCCATAAAGAATGCCCAGAACATAAACTCTGCATTCCCCGCTGTTTTCATTAAATCTTAAGTGCTTACATATCCTCTTAAGCTGAGTCACTAAACTATTGATCATAGTCAACCTGCAGATCATAGTGCTGAGACAAATATAAAGCATTGCACCTCATTAAAAACTGAATATTCTGCAGTTTGCCATCTTTGTCAGGGCAGTAAATTCTAAGACTGCATTTTATTTATGTTCTACTACAGAAATGCAGTTCTCATATCTTACATGGGGCTTTTTCTGTCTGGTGTGTTATTACATTACCAGAACTTCCATCATGATTAAAACCTTGTGAGTATTTAACCTCTGATCTGCAGTGCACCAATCTGGGTGCTTTTCCAGTTCTGGTTCTGGCACTGGCTCCATTCTTGAGTCTCAGAACATCTGTGTTTTTTGGCAAACTGGCCCAGGTTCACACCAGTTTAACCAGAACCAAAGTAGGGGGGCTCTACTACATGGGAGTGAACATACACAGCTTGGAGGTTTGGTCCTAATTGTTGATTGTTAAGTCCCCAGGATCCATTAAACCTATGACCACCCACCCCCCAAAAAAAAAAATATAGACAGATGACAGAGTGGGTTTTATGAGATTTAGCAAAACATTAAACATAGCAAAATGGGGGTACTTGTATTTTATTCTTAACTAATTATTCCATCTAAATCGGACAATCTGAACTTTATTTTGAATAGTCATCTACCGCCTCCATGTGTGGAAGACCCAGGCAGGGGAGATGGTACCGGTTAGGGTTCTTCTGCAACTTTAGGTTTGGCCAGGCAGCGTATAGCAGCACTCTGATAGGAATGATTATTGTATTCCATACAACACTTAATTCAAGGAAGATAAACTGTGAATAATTTTCCTTTCATTATACAACTGAAAAAAGCAGGAGCAGAACAAAGCTTCAACTATAACCCAAGCCCAAACAACCCAGCCTTGTTTTTCTTTCTATCCATTCATTCTACACAAGAAAAATTAAGCAACATGACCATTTCTGGAAACCAGATTGGGAGATAAAGATCAGAGGACAAAGAGAAAAAGGGAGTTGGAAAATTTGTGCTAGCAAATTATTATGTGAAGCATCAAGTGCCTTTTGATCATTTTATTTAACTCACCAGACCTTTCCCCATTGATTTCTTCTTCTTATTTACTTCTCCTCATCTTACACCCCATATGCCTCCTTCTTCTTAATTCTGAAGATGTTGTCATGGTTACAAAGAAAGCTTTCTCAAAGTAACAGGAAAAGGTTGAACATTGCCACTGATGGAAATTCACTCTCACCCTCACACACACAAGCCACCTTTGGTTCCTGTTAGGGCAGAACTGTAAACCATCAGCACACATTGCGCTTGAGACAAGCTGGCACAGCCTCTTCATCATCCTCTATCTGATCTGATCATCTGTCTCTGGACCACAGATGTATTTCTTGTGGGAACATATTCTGCACTCAGTCCTTTTTTGTTTTTGTACTGTAAAAAGTTTCTTTTAAATTTAAATTAAGGATACATTCAATTCTGTTCTCATAAGTTGCGTAATGATCCACAGACCTTGTAGAAATGGAATCAGCAATCACATGAAGAGCATCCTTATCTGTGGGAAATCATTGTTTTCCATCAGAAATGTATTTATTTGTCAATTATTCTACAGATTTTCTGATCTTTTAGAATCGGGTTAAGGTTTACTGACAAATATTGGTCATCTGAACTGGAAAAAAGCAAAAGGACAAATGAAAAATATATTAAAATGGCGTCAGTCATAAAATGAGCAAACATTAATCAGTTGTCTGCATGACAGGGAGTCTGAATCAGGTGCTTGTACAACAAGGATTTTGTTTTTGTTGTGTGATTTGAAGATTTTGCAATCATAGTGACTGCACAGTCTGGATGGCCTTCAGTGTGATTGGTTAGAAAAAAAACACAGCAGCGAGGAGAGAAAGCCAATGGCAGAGCTGCAAGCTGAGGGTAACAGTCTTATCACCAGATGAGGAGTTATGAACGGCTCTGAGGCCAGATTAGTAAAATTTTAAATCAGTCTTGGTTTTACTCTATGGCATTTTTACTGCAGGGGCCAGACTTTGTCTTGGGCTTACATCAACCTTGTTGATATACACAAAAAAATGCTTTTTATGTTATATGAAATCTCAGAGCAAAATCCACAAGTCAACACAGCGGCTGGGGAATTCTATCCTAAATCCACCTGCGAGCTCAGAGAGGTGAGGCTAGACAGCTTATATGTTACTCACACAACACTGCTTGCATGAGGGGCTCTGAGGATTATTTGGATGCACCCAATGAAATGAATGAAAAGCTAGCAAGAAAATGAACTTGCAAACAATAAGGAGAATTCAGAACAATGTAGAGAAGTAAGTATTTTTTGTATTTTTTGTTTTCTGTAAGCCTTCATGTCTCTAACAAAGATGGTGAGTTATGACAGATGTGGCTTAAAGATAAGAAACTCTGGAACATCTGCAGAGAATCTAGACCTCTATGAGTCCAACATCCGCAGGAGAGATTAAACTTTCACCCATCTTTGAAAATGTATATAATGATTTGTGTATTTTTTCATCCAGCCATCATTTATTAAACCAGGAAGGTTTAATAGAGATGCGACTTCTGTTTTTCCAGGAACTGGAATATCTAATTGTGTTAGTCCAACTTTGAGAGCTTCACTTGGGTACAATTTCAGCAGGACTGACATGTTTATATGAGTTTCCATCCTTTAGGCGCTAAAGTTGCAAAAATGTGACAAATATTAGGCCGGATAACTTAAACCTGTTACCACTTTCCACCACTAGAAAGCAGACATGTGACTCAGCTGTCAGCAATAAACAGTCTCTGTTGGCAGTCGGCCACGCTCATCGGCAGTCAACCCCCCCGCTGCAACACCTGCCACCCCAAAGGCAAAAAAAACTGAGGAACATTGATGTGTAAACATTCAAACATGCAATGTTATGTAATCTAATACGCTAATACTGCCAACCTGTGATGTTACAATATGAAATTAAATGAGTCATTTTCCTGCCATCATAAAATCTGGTTTATATTCAACATTTTTTCTTGTTTACTATTTGCCTTAAAAACTTAAAAAAAAAAAAAACCTCCAGCATCTAAAAGGTTAAAAGTTTGGTTTTGCTTGATCAAGTCGTTCTTTTTTTTCTAATTTCTTGTGTCATGTAAAAGTTTTCTGTGACTCTTTATCGCTGAATAACAGAGAAAATTTAATTCCTGCAAATCAAAAGGAATCTAAAACTGCTGTTTTGGTTTTGCCCTCCACTCTATCCCTGAATTATTGGCAACCCTGACCAGTTTGTATTAAATTACCTTTTCTCTTCATTTAAATTTTCTTCCACAGCTGTAGCTCTCCTGATATTATTTTTTCTTCTCTTCTTTCTTTCATTTTCCCCAGTTTGAAAAGTAATAAAGAGAAAAAAAATGTTCAAATTCCACAGGGAACCTTTCTTCTGTTGTTTGAAGTGCAGCTGTCACGTGTCTCAGTCATGAATTTGTTGATTAAACTATGTTCCATCTCAGCTCTTCTGCTCTGTGCTATATAATGCAGAATAAAGAACAAGGTCTCCCACTGAGGCTCTCTCACTTCCTCCCTCATTCCTTCCCAGCCTCTTTGCTTTCACACGTCTCTGCCTCCTGAGTTGCAGGTTAAACTCTGAGTTATTATTTCTCATGCATTTGTAGAAATGAATGGCAAGTTAATGGTGTTTATTTATTTATTTATATGAAAGCCACATATTTCACGTTTATGAATATAAATAAAAAATACCAAATCTAAATGTGCTCAGGGTTAGCCTAACAGCTAATTTGCGTCTGTTCTTCGTTGGCACGTCTCAGATAAGTACAACAATTCATACATAATAAAGTATAGACTAAAAATATAGCGTAAACCAGTCTTAGTAAATGTTGTATAATGGGCATAATTTAAAGTAGAATAACAAACTAAGTCAAAGGAAGGTGCAAAATGCCTTAGAAATCTCAGCAGAGCAGTCCACCTGAGCTGATCATCTTTAAAAGCAGCAAGTTTGAAGGAGTCAATACAGCATCTTGTCGACATGTGGCGTGGAAAATCCAGAGAGCAGCAAGTTGCAGATCCCAGTCTTAATCCATTTTATTTTTTCTCTCTGCCCTCAACCCTTCTTCCTTTCACATACACTTTCATCTCACTCTGGTACATGTGCCCGCCATCATCACGGGTACTACATGTTACATTTAGGGATATCAAGATTTCCTAACACTGCAACAATATATACTTCCCTAATGTAAATTTTACAAAATAAAAATGATGAAAAATAGGTGCAAGACATATCTATCTATCGATCTATCTGAAATGTGAAATGCCTTGTCATTTTAAAAGATCAACTAGGAAAATTTACACAGTGACCTCTTATTAAAGGTTTATAAAAAAAAAATGCATTGCAGCATTGAAAAACATCCTAATAGTAATAACTGTTATTATACTACAACCTTGTAGTTCTTTTACTAAAGGCTCTCAAAAAATGAATAATATAAGATTATAAAATTAATTATATAACTAACATTTGCCCCCCCCCCC
>CM047991.1:27413860-27425692 GCA_026261665.1 Melanotaenia duboulayi | reverse complement strand
CCATGATGCTTGCTTGCTATGATGCTGGACAGGACCAGGTAAAAAAAAAAACTAATTAAAAAAAAACTAAAAGAAAACTTCAGAAAAGGTTTGGGAATCTGCAAAAACTGCATCAGCAGTTTGTCAAGCACTGTAAAAGAAATCAGTATAAAGTTGCAACAACTTAATTTCATCATCTACATTATGAGATATTGTTTCAATGTTTAGAATCTGGAGACATCTCTGTATGCAAGGGACATAGCTGAAAATCATCCTTCAGTGTCAATGGCCCTCAGGACCTCTGGCAGCACTGCATTCAAAACAGCCATTTTCTCATGGAAATCACTGCATGGACTCGGAGACACTTCCAGAAATCTTTCTCTGAACAGCTCAGCATGCCATCCACAGATGAAGGCTAAGGAAGCCATATGTGATCTTAATCCACACATGCTGCCATCTTCTCTGGGACAAAACTCATTTACAATTTATCTGACCAAAGTGAGGAAATGTTCTGTGATGTGATGAGTTAAACAAGAAATCTTTTTATTTATTTATTTATTTTTTAGGAAGTTATGGACATGGCAACCTCCTCACTAAACAACCAAACAACAATAAATGCTATTTTTATGAAGAGGAATTCTTAATTGCAGAAACCAGATTGTCTTCCACCAACTTCTTAGTGTTGGAACTGAGAGTGTAATTATTCAGTACTCAGAAAGAGTGAGATCAAATTCCAGCTATTTATAAAATAGATTCCGATTAGCGACATCTTTCTGAGATTACCATTATTACCATAATTTTAGAAGCATTGATTGTAAGAGTGAATGTTGTTTATGCCCAAAGATGTCAGCTTGACTTTTAAAACATGCACATCAGATAATTGATTATCCAGTTTGCATTTAATTTATATCTAAATGCACTAAATGCATATGCAAATCATGCTTGAGGAACTAACTAAGAACAAATTAAATCAAATGATACCCTACCCCTGTCTTTTACTGTGGGTAACATTGAGGCCTGAGTTCCTTGTGATGACATGTCTGTCACTATCTGCACACTAAAAAGCACTCACTAATCATTAACCAATGCTAAACATTAGTGGGATAATGTGGAGGACAAATAAGTACATAATCATGATGTTGCTTTAAAAACTATGGAAATGAAGAGGTCATGGAGTGTCGAAAAAAAGGGTGAAATATCTTAATCTCTCATCATTACTGTGTTCACACATTGAAAACATGTAGACGCCTTTTCCTGCACACACTGGTTTTTATGATAGAATTTCTGCTCTAAATGCATTCTTTAGACTAATATCGATTATGTTGAACTTATGTCTTTAGAGCCTTTTAAGCCTGATATGACACAGAAACCTAAAATAAGGTGACAGAACAGTTTGACATTGACAATTATCCGATTTTGTTTCGTTCATTCATTCATTTTATTTATTTTTTTATTTTATCAAGAGGCTGCATCCATGTATAATAGCTATGGAAGATAACTCAACTGAGAATTTAAAAAGACAAATATTAAGATAATCTCAGTTTTATCTTCAGCTAAACTGCGCTGCTTCATTACAGTTGCTTTGATAATCGTGTTTGTTAAGATGTGAGTCAAACAATAGTTTAATATGCATATGACAAAGTCAGGACGCATTTACGTCCATTCATGACTAAAAAATGGGAATCAGGACTGTATACATGGTTATAATTTTATATTTATTAGGATCTACAGACACAACTTTACCTGGTGAAAAGAATACATTTACAAATTTAACTTTAATGCAGGTTTTTTTTGGTCACATTAACTCAAAGGTCTGATTATTTTGCATCACCTGTTTTTCAGGTTGGCTGGTGGGAAAATGGCCACCTGCGCCTACGTTACCATCCCTGGTCTCGGTATGGCTCTTTCTTGAAGCCCTTAGATGACTCCCAACATCTCAGAGTGGTCACCTTGGAGGAGCGGCCCTTTGTCATCGTGGAACCTGCTGACCCGGGCACCAGCTCCTGCATCCGGGACTCTGTACCCTGCCGCATGCCCATGAACTCAAGGTACTACATCATAGATCCTTTATAACATATAAAGCAGTCAAAAAGAAGGAAAAACTAAATGTAGTAGTCTCTCTACTATATTTTTTTAAAATAATCATGTAAATCAAATAAAGTGGATCCAAAAACTTTATGTTCTGCGTGATGATCCATTCATTTGAATTTAGTGTTTTCTCTTTTAGGGAATCAGATCAGAATTAATCCCAAGTGCCTTAGAAAACATTTATATTTTTTAATGAGCACATTCAGATGTGAACACATAAACCCCCGTGCTGTCATCACTCCAGGAAGTTCATTTTAGTATTTATTTGAAACGTCTGATGCTTTTTAATGCCATTAATGGCCTGGTGCCCTCCTACTTGTCTGGGATTTTAATTATCCACAATCATGGTAGAGCCCTGCGTTCTTCAGGTCAGCTTCTGCTTGACGTGCCAAGGTTGAGGTGCAAACAGTGGGGTGATTGTTCTTTTGCGAATGCTCCTAGACTGTAGAACAAAATGCTCACTAATATTAGCATAACTACTGATATCGGCCTTTATGAATCGAAGCTGAAGACGCACTTTTTTAGGCTGGCTTTAAATTCCGGCCAGGGCAGTCCTATTTCTAGGGGTATTTTCTTATTCTTATTTTGTTCGTTTTATGAACTTCAGAAAGGCTCTCAATACCCTGCAGCATTGTAGCACTTTCCAAATTGAGTTTCTACATGTTGTTTTAATTCTTTAATTCTTTTGACTGTTGTGATACACTTTGAGTACCTTTTGGTTATTGTAAAGAGCTATACAAATGAAATTTGATATTTGGGACTTTTTTTTTTTTGTATAATTATTTTTTTCTATACTTGACATTATAATAGCTATTGGTTTTACAAGCCTCTGTTTTTACAATATTTATATTGAATTTCATTAACAGCCAAATTCACTGCCAACTCCTCAGTAAGAAAAATAGCCATGGGCTGTCCTTAAAGTCGCTAGAAGTCACCAAATGACATCATCGCCTAATTTGCATAGTAAAACTGGTACATTTAGTTGGAATGGAAGCTGCTGTGGAGAGGAATGTTGGGGGAAAGGTAAAAATTGATGAAAACACAACCTAAAAATGTTTTAATCTCACACACAAACACAAATATTATTAATAATGAAATAAAAATAAATCCTTTGATAAATATGTTTGTTTTTAAGTTCAGTTTTATTAGGCTTAGTAGGTTTTTTTAATTAGGAGGTTGCTAAATTTCTAAAATTTTAAGTGTTTTCCTCCACACTCCTCATTAATAGACATTACTACCTGATTGTAAGCCAGCGTGGGATCAGCCAGCAGCAGCTTTGCACCTTTCATTTTCAGCCTGGTTATGAAGCAGGTGATCGTCTCCTGGTCTGACTGCAGCTGAGAGCTTTGTGCTGCTACGTGAGGACCAAGCCTCTTCTGAGTACTTTTGGAAGTGGAGGGGCCTTCGTAGCATTAACTCCACATTGAAAAGAGTAAACTACATTCACTCACATCAGTCTACCAGAAAAAGTTACTAGTCGCTAGTCCTTTTTCTGAAAAAGAAGTCGCTAGAGAGGTCTGAAAACCTGCTAAATATAGCAAGTCGCTAAGTTGGCAACACTGGCCAAAATGCTTATTATGGCTAAGAAAAAATTCTCATTTGCATTTTTTTTTATTTGCAGGAACAATAAGCTCTTTTGTATTTCAGTGTGTCTTATAAGAAGAGAACAATGAAAAATATCCAACAGAAAAATGAAATAAGTAAAAGCAAGACAAAGATTAAGATGTTTCTTCAAACATTTTAAAGCAAGTTTGCTGCTTACTGTGCCTTTAAACAAAGACAATGAAAACTGTAGATGTGAAAGTATGTCAGCAGCTTCTCAGTTATCAAAAATGCTACAACCGGAGCTAATTTAGTATGAAAATCAGTCATTTTAACACAGTCTTGCAGGACCAGATTAAAGCAAGCAGGTTAAAACAAGTAATGTTACTCAGCTGTTCACTTAAACTGAGATGGAAGCTTAAAACTACACAACAAATTGAGATTAACTGCATTTTCATATCAAGTGCTGATAATATCAAAAGATCTTTAATTGGAACAAAAATGACCACTTTATCCTTATCAATAAAAACATGTTGGTGATGTATATGAGCGGGAATGATGCTGCCTGCTGATTATGTATACCAGGGATCACAAGCTCCAGACCTTTTAGACCAGTGTCCTGCAGGTTTCAGATGTTTCCCTGCTCCAACAAACCTAACTTAAATGAAACGTTTAGAGTTAAGTTCTGCACCAACTTCCTGACTTCCTGATGAGCCATTAATTTGAATCAGCAAGGAAACATCTAAAACCTGTAGGACCGTCAACCCCAGAGTTTCCAAGTTGGTGATTTGAGATGAATTGTGATGTTGATCTAAATGACGCTAGTAATATTAGTATGTTTAAATGAAGCAGTTTTAATCCGAACTGGCTCTTAATCTGACTACTTGTGTCCATGTATGCTTACTGTCTGCTCTGAGACCTTCTCCACACGAGTCTGGTGCTGTGACATTTTTTTTTTTATGAATAGAAAGTAGTTTGTCAAATAAATCCTTCATATTGCCCTTAACCTTTAGTAAATGATAAACACATCGCAGCTGTGATTAACCGGTACATTGAGTAACATATTTCCTACTGGTAATTATTTGATTAAAGCTTTCATTTCTTGTTTCTACAAGGATATTATTTTATTTTTATTTTTTTATTCTATTTTTATCTCTATTTATTTTTATTTTTATCTTTTATTACATTTTATTAGCTATTTTTTCCTTTAATCTTTGCATTATTTTGTCTTTTTTTAATTTATCCTTAATTATTCCTTACACCTATTGCACAATCTTAAGAGCAGTTGCGTGCTACCCTTATCTGTTTTTTTTTTTTATTTCTGCTTGTAGCAGAAAGAAATGGCCAGATGTACAGGCTGTGTTGCTAGGTAACACAGCCAAGAGGTCACCAAGTGTGTGAGGAGCCATCAAATTGGTGTTTTTTTGCAATGGGGAGCTGATGGAGGCCACTGCAGCCACTTGACTGATAGTTATCTGAATTCACTTGGATTCCGATATGTGCAGCTTGCTCTTGATGCTGAGGTGTTTGCTACTTAAAGCCTGAGAGGCAAAATGTATTTCAAGGCACTGCAGAATTATAGGTTCTTATAAGCAACAAGTAGATGCTCTAAATCAAGTTTAATTTAGTTGTGAGTGTGCAGCGCTGGTATTCCTCTGAGCTGATGAGCATTGCATCCTCAAACACAGCAGTCCAAACTGTCGGTATCAATCCACTCGCAGTCCTTAGGTAATAATTTATAACAGCCTCGCCTTCCTCTTCTTCTGTTATGTTTTCACCCTGAGGGGCTCATCTATTCCAGACTCTAAAGAAACTCTCTCCCTTCTTTTTATTTATTCATTTATTTTTTTTATTCCTTGAACTGCCAGTCATTCCATTGTGGTTAAAATCTCCACTATTGACTATCCCAACTGTGTCTTTTCTCCTATCGTCTCCTCAGTTTGGTGGTGGATGGTGCAGGGCCCATGAAGCATTGCTGCAAAGGGTTCTGCATCGACGTCCTGAAGCGTCTGGCCAAGATTGTGGGCTTCACCTATGACCTTTACCTGGTGACAAATGGCAGGCATGGAAAGAACATTGATGGTGAATGGAATGGCATGGTGGGAGAGGTGAGGGTCTTATTATTACTGGAAAAAAAATATTTTTGTAATAATAACAGCATGCAGAGTCATACATTTAGTTTATTATTATATATTATTATCATATATCATTTTTAATGAAGAAATAGAAATGGTTACAAAAGTAAAATGTATTAATTTAGATTTTATTACAACAAAACTCTTGACCCTGGACCATTTTCTTGTTTCTTGTTTGAGATACAACACCTAGTCTAAATGAAAGTCATGTTCTTTATAAGTTAACATGTTGGGATTTCTTACATTTGTTAGTCAGAAATTAAATTGAACTGTGTTTGAATGTTTCCATGCAATTATATCAGAAACATACAGTATAACTCTCATGTGTAGAACATGTGTAGTAGACCAGAGGTCTGTATGGGAAACTCTCTCCCCTTACTATGTGTTTAGTAGTTAATACATTCCAGTTTGACAAGACCATATTCAGGTTTACCAAGTCTCACCTGAGTGAGCAAAATTCCCCTGGGGAAGTGTGCTACAGAAAAATGAGTTACTTTTGACAAAGCTCAACATTATGTGGTTTGGAGAAAACAAATTATCTTCAAGTAAAGAACAAAATAATCCCCACAGTCAAACAGGGTGAGGTTCACTGATGTTTTGGGTCTCTGGGCTGCTTTAGACGCTGGATATTTCAACTGTGTGGGTAACATAAAATCTGAAAACTACCAAAAAATTCTGGGTAAGTAAAGTCGAGCCCAGTTTGAGGAAGCTGGGTCTCAGTCTAAGGTCTTGGATCTTTTATCCAACAGTGAGTCTTGATCAGAATCTAAAGCACTTGAGGAGAGATCTCAGAAAAGAAGTTTGGAGGAGGCAAATCTGAGAGACTTGAAACAATTGGCAAAGTAAAGAGTGGTAAGGTGTTTCATTGAATGTTTCAGTAGTGTCCTCCAGTCCATTTTTAGTGTCTTGGATTAGGCTGTTCCAATTCAGCTAAAAGCAATAAACAGGAGAACATCAAAGCATCGTTTACCAGGTATTATCGGTGGGTTTTTTGACAGAAACACAGGGGTTAGCATTACTTCTTGTCATTACTATAAAATATAGAAGGCACTGTTTTTAGAAACATTGGTCACCATTCTTTTGTAACCAAAAATAAAGATCATTAGAATCTGAAGTTGCTTCACTGGGAGCAAGACTTAATGTATTCAGCCATCGTATTGTTTTTCAGGTTGGGGGTATTCATTTTAGGAGCCAGCACAAAGTAAACAGAATAAACAAAGGTTTTTAGCACTTTCTCAGACCTGGAGGTTGCAGATTGGTTACCCTTGGAAAGTTAGACAATTCTGCACAGCTTTGTATCAAAACTGGAGAATGGTCTGACTGCAAATAATAACATTTTTTCCTTGTAAATCCATCAAGAGGCACTAGACCTCAGGAAAATGTTACTGTTCCTCTGTCAAATAGTGTAAAAAAGCAGCTTTTTGGGAGGGACCATTAAGGAACATTCCTGTCAGACAGAACTGCTGTAAACACATTCTTTTTATATCTTCACCAGGATTCAATAACAAAAAATAGTATTTTCAAAGTGGACGCTGTTGTTTCAAAAAGCAAATTACATTTCAAATAGCACAGAGAACATAGAGAACGAAAAGAATCTGCTCTGTCAACATCAAATGAGCGAGACTAACTCGCGACGAACAGAAGTAACGAATCAGCATCCAACCAACACCCCTACTGTCCTATTTAAATCCAGCATCTTGTGTGTTTATCCTAACTAGAGTGGTGAGAAATGTGAGAGGGGGACATCTTGCGATGGCCTAATTAGGTGTGTTCCACACCTCTAGCTGTTGTCAGAGTTGGATAATAACATTCTAACCTGGAATACTAGCATGCAGCAAACAACCCAAAGTCGGGCACCGAGCAGACAGAATGCAAATAGTACCATCAGGGATAGATAAAGTGGAAATCTATGAGAATGTGTATTCAGTTGGAACTTGAAAGGAGATATGCCCTACAGACTGCATTTCCTCTTAGAGTTTCTTCCAGTATATTATCAGTCTGAATCACAAATGTGCCAGGACCCTGTTATTGTGTATGGCTCAGCAAGATACTGTAGCTATGTTTTTAATTCACCCTTTTCCCTGTACCGTAACACCATAACTTTCTTCTACTGTTTTTTTTTTTTTTTTATTGTGTATATCAGAAAGAGTTTGATCTGAGGGCTACTGTGAAATTTATTATATCCTGCCTGAAATCCTTTAAAACATGACCCATTGAGAAAGGATTGAACTTGAACTGAAGAGTGAAAATAGGGAGGGAGGCTGTCAGGAAGATTAGTGCTGGAGAATTCTCTTCAGAGCACAACACAGACTGTGGACATGTGTTTCTACACGACGGTGTGTGTGTGTGTGTCGGCAGATACACCTATTTTCATGATACCAAACCCCCTTTTGGTGACTGTATTTATAAGGTGGATTTAACACTGAGTTATAAATGAGATGCAAATGATCAGTCTGTGCTTTTGTGTGCAGTCTTAAATTGTTATATTTGTGAGGACCAGTTTTAGAGAGAAGTCATTTTCTGATTGTTACTGTACATGTTTATTGTAACACACTGGAAATGCACAGTTCCCCCAAAATGTCTTTGGTACTTCTTTAAGTGTGCATTTACACTAGGCCTTCTGATTTAAAACTCGGCATGAGAAAACTTCCAAGTACTTATTAGCAAAACCAAAGTACATAAGCTCTAAATGCCAGAAAAAAAAAAAAAAAAAACTAAACAAGCATGGTTTATTTACAGCTGTGTGTGTGGACATTTTTATATTTTGATAATTGGGTGTTTTTATGTTTGTTTATATCAGTCTGCACATAGTAAATTTGCCAGTGCTACAGTTCACATGATCTCTGGTAGGCTTCATTGATGCAGTTGGTTTTATTACCTCTATGCCTCTTTCAGTTTCTCTCTCCAGATGTCCAGCTCCCTCTTGTCCAGTTTCTCTCAATAACTCATTAAGTTGCTTAGTGTCAGACAAACACGTAAACACAGGGGCAGCTGAGTCTGTATGAAAACTCATAGTATCCTCCGTTTTTTTCCTGTCGCATTGCGTGCAGCAGACATTAAGAATGTACAAAAAGCTAATTTTTTCTCACATAATAATACTGATTGCATCCAGACCTCGTTCATCTAGTGAAAGCCTGCTGCTATTTCTCACAATGTGTCTGAGCCTTGTACTTTTTGCCCTCCTTGCATGAATGCCTCCCAATCAGGCAGTAATTTCCAACATACTTAATGTTTTCTCACTCTCGACAGTGAATCATCCTGGCATAAGTTTTGTTCCCACTGTGATGTCTCTGCAGCATTGAAGCGCTTCCTGAACAGAAAAGTCACAGGTGTTGCTTTCAGACTTAACTGTATGCAGACATCTGAAATGACCTTGTTAACTTAAATGGAATAATTATCATGGATTGATTGATTGATCATGGCAAGTTAATGACATGGTATCAAAGCTGCAAAACCCCTGTGTCATTAGACTCATGAAGCAATTTACTTTAAAATATCCCCAAAGGTATTATATATATAAAGTATTGATTTTTCAAAGAAAACTTTAAAATACCTTGATCTTTTTCAGAGCAGGTGATTAAGTACATGTTTTGCTGTTTTTTTCTTTTTTTTCTTTCATAACATTCTTCTTATCATTGAACTCTATGCAGACATACACAGGAAAACAGCAACTGTTTCTGCTCCAGTTGTTAATGAGCTGAACTCAAAGATCTTTTTCTAGCATGCATGTTTTGAACCGAATGTTCCTTACCAAAAAAATCTGATTACGCATACACATACTGTTAAACCCCTTCCACCTTGGTATGCTAAAGTTAGCTAATTCAAGTCATGTAGGGTATAGCTTTTATTTTTTTCATTTATGGTAAAGTAGGGTTGCAGTCAAACCCACTTAAATAAAAAGCTAACCCCCCCCTCAAAAGTATTCAGAACACTGGTGAATTGGGGAGAATATCTGACACAGGAGCTTAGCTAGCAGCTACACAGAAAATTTTACCATTTAAACCAAAGTAAACCTAAGAAATGTAATAGCTGTTGTAAGAAATATACAAGCATAGGACTTTTACTAAGCACTCAGACTATCCATGTTACTTTCATGCTTTCTGTCCAACATATTCTACCACTGATCAGCTGTGACACACAACGCACTGTGTGTTCATCTAAACCCAAACTACCAACTAAGAGATACTTATGTCGAGGGAAAAACATTAACCACCTTTTGAAGTTTTACAAAAGTAATACCCAGCTATGAATAGCTAAAAGCTAATAAACGGGTATGACACAGCTCCCAGGGACTCAGCTGATCAGATGCACGATTCCCGAACCAGGTGTTATCTGATGCGAAAGTGATTTAAATTTGCTCTTCATTGGCTGTCTCTGAGAAGCTCTATTTTTAGCTTTTCCTGTTAGAATTCTTTCCTAATTCTCCAAACTATAAATGTTGTGACACTGATTGCTCATAAATACACAAACCCAGTTGGACATGGACCTTTTAGAGGTATAGTTTGGTTACTTCACAGGAGTGAATGTATGATCTATAGTCCATTATAATAGGAGAAAAATATGCACATGGGTGGACTTTTAATGAATACCTTGTCCTATCCTTCACATTGCATTACCACAGCAGATGTGTGTTAATGAACAAAAAAACAAGATGAATTTCCATAAGATAAATGCATCTGGATTCCTCAGACTTCTGCAGATGTCATTATCATTGCATTTCTAGTGAAAGCCAACCCTTCAGCAGGCATTCCTGTTCCTTCTCACAATCTCTTTCAGCTTTGCACTTTTTGTCCTTGTGTGAATGCCTCCCAATCAGGAAGTAATTTTCAACATCTTTCACTGACAATACCAACAGCTCTCTCCAACGGGGCAGGCATTATCTCGCTCTTTTCAAAGCCACCAAACACCTTTGACAACAACAGCAATTTACTCAGGAGTTGCTCGTCTACCTCTGCTTCAACTTTAGTGATTCAAGACATTTCAGATCTAAATTAAAACATTTAGACTGAGAGGAATATGTTGTTGCTTTATTTGGTCACTTGAAGTGACCAAATAATTCCTTTAAATCTAAAACGCACTATTAATCAGAGTTTTTTCAGTACACAATTCTCAAATATTTTTGGAAGAAACACAACCTCTTTATGTGGTGGTGACATATTACTTGCTGACAATGCTGAAACAGTCATTTCTTGGATTTGAAGAGTTAAAGGCAAATTCTCGCAGTGAACAGCACTTCTGCCATTATAAACGCATGGAACACTTTAAACTGATGGAGTAGAAATACAAAACAATCCACTTTTGAGAGATGGAAGGTGTAACAGAGAGCAAAACTGTCATCCACGCAAGACAAGACTGTTTCTTCCGTGGAGATTGAAATGATTTATTGCATTTGTGTTTATTTGCCTTTTGATTGGGTTTAGACAAGCAGTTTATTTTCACTTTCAGCAGTTTTCCCCTTAATGTTGTTCAAATGAAAGACACTGTTGACTACAGGAGGACACTTTCAGCATCACCACAGTGGAGACAATGTAGGGAATATATGATTAATGAGGAGACCCCAAAACTCAGGTCTACAGAGACACCACAATGGTAATAACGACATTCCTTGATCCATGAAGCAACTGATCAGTTGCATCTCCATCTGGTATGAACCCAAACAACTTTCAGAGTGATGACAGTTGACAGTTATTTATGTTATTATTTTCTTTCTTCTCGTAGTATTTAAAAATTCTGTATTTTTGTACAACTGTGAGGAGCAAATTAAATTTTAAAGTTTTAAACTCCGTCCGATCCCCAGAGTTCTTATCCACTTTTAAGAGCAAGCTAAAGACTCAGTTGTTTAAGGAGCATTTCCACATTTAGCTTAACTAAATGAGTTAGAAAGATTTGTCCAGCTCTTTGACTCAACCAAGTACTGAAGAAGCTGTGTGCACTTATGTTGATATTGTGTGATGAAAAAATGCACTTATGATCAAGTTGATATTGTGTGATGAAATTGTGATCTTGTATTTAAATAAAATGACTTAAAAAAATAAAATAAAATAATAAAAAATTATTTGCATATATGCACTGCCTCTAGCACTACATG
>CM047991.1:27367705-27397973 GCA_026261665.1 Melanotaenia duboulayi | reverse complement strand
CAGACTCAACTGACATATACCTGTACTCACAGATCAATAAATCCATTTTTTTTATGTCAGTGAGGCCTCCATCTTGTATCCTTCTCCATTCTAAATTCTCCTTTACAGGATTTTTTCTGGAAATGACAAAGTAACCTTATTTTTCTAGCAGAGAACTTATAACTTGCAGAGAACCCCAAGGTCCCAGACTTCAAGGTGACTGCTCATTATACCAGCTGTAGTCCATTGTTGTCTTTATAAAATTTATTTAGAAAATAATTGCATTGTTACAGTGGGGTTGTTTGAAAAATGTTGCGTAAATGTAGATGTAAATGTTTGGATTAATTGCAGGTATCCCCTGGATTGGTTGGTGCCCTTATGTTTTTTATTTTTTTTACAGGTAGATTGTGATTTTCTAGTTTCATACAGCATAATAGTTGCTCACACACAGGCTTTCTTAGAGGAATCCTTTTGTTGGAACCACGGGAACACCGGTATTTGGCTAAGATGTCATTTACTCTATGACAACTGGAAAGCACAATCAGTCTGATGATGATTCTTGTCTTATCAGTTTTCTCTTTATTTCCCTCTCTTCCACTGATATTTTCCTCCTGCGTTCCTTTGTTAAAGCAAAGGTGCAAAGTGTGTTGACATGCGACACGATGCAGTAAAGCAAAATGCCGCTGTGTTGGGAAAGTTATGAAGTGTCATTTATCAGCCTTAAGATGCTTCTGGCCATTATTAAAAGTCCCTGGGCCATCAAAACGGGTCAGAAATAAATCATTTTAAGGTCTGAAGGTTACATGGTGCTAATTTAAGACCTTGCCCAAGAAATAATGGGCAGAATTATTTTTTTTTAATCCGATATGTGGCTATTCCAGTAAATGTGAATGTTTCTGCTGCATGTACACTGCTGTAAGCTGTGCAAATTAAAGGATAATTAATAAAGTCAGCATCAATCACATTGTAATGCAGATATAATGTGTGTATAAAACTGATGCAACAAATCTCATTTTCACTCTCTGAAACATCACGCTTTCATGTTCTGTGCAGAGACTCAGTCCAAATGTACTGACAGACTTTCAAAATTCAGAGCAAACCAGTATTGTAACTATAATACAGATCACTGCAGTAGTTAGAGTATAAAGTCATTTACATTAAACCATAAACCATTGGACAGACACAAGTACAAAGTAAATGTGTTTGTCTATGAAGCTACACTGTTCTAAGATGTGCAAGATAAAGGCTCATCACAGCCAGCAAAATTAACTCTCTAAAATCTGAAATCACATTGATACAATATTGATACAGAAAAATCTGAGATATATATATATAGACATATATTAGGGGTGGGATTTTAACTTGTAATAGCAATTAATTAATTAAAAAAAAAAATTACTCATTAAAAATTTGTTGGTAAAGCACGGTTTTCAGTACACCAGTATAGTACAGACAGTACAAAGATACTAATCGTGGCAGCACAGGACAAGGGCCTACACCTTGAGCACCAGAAGAGTAAAGGTACAGATCTACCATAACAGGCAGGACTGCAAGTCCAGGCTATACAAATAGAGGCCTGAAACCATCCAGCACCTCACAGCAGGGTGTAAAATACTGCCAGCCAAAGAATACATGGAATGCCTTAACCAAGTAACCAGCATAGTGTACAGAAACATCTGTGCAGAATATGGACTGAAGAACCCTAGGTCATAATGGGAAACACCTCCCAAGCAGGTGGAGAATGAGAGAGCCAAGATCCTCTAGGAATTCCAGATACAGACCGACAAAATGGTGGTGGCCAGCCATGACATTATAAGCAGCAGAGGAAAACCGCTGTGATCGATGTAGCCATCTCCAACCATTCCAATATAAGGAAAAAGGAACACAAGACTCAAGGAAGAGCTGGAGAAAAAATGTGGTCATCGAAGCACTGGGGGCACTGGAGAAGTGGCTCCAACAGAAACCTAGAGAAACATCAGACATGTCAGCCAGAAGAAATCAATCCAAGGAATAGCTAAAATACTGCAAGAAACCTCAAGCTCCTAGGGCCTCTGGTAGAGGACCCGACCTTAAGATGAACAGCCACCCATCCCACCCTGAGGAGAGGGTAGTGGGTGAAGGAAGTGTGTGTATTTATATATACAAAATGCGTTTAATTAATATAATAATGGATTATTTGCATAATGCTTTTCAAGGCAACCAAAGCACTTTTACACTGCTCACTGAGCAACTGCTGTTCCATATCTATCAATAAGTAATAAATAATAGTTTCTAAAATGTAAAATAACATTCAATTATATGTGATAAAATCACAGTTTTTTTTTTCCACATGGCATGCAGCTTGGCAGCTTCTGCAGCCTTAAGAGCACATTAACCCTTGCTGGCAGTAAGTTTAATGGATAAATATTGAGCCTCTCCACCTGCTCCCTCACTGTATGTCTCTGCAGGAAAGACTCAGCTAAAAGCCTTGCATGTAAACAGTGCTTGTTGCTCTTTGCTATGTGTGCACACAGTCAAGTTTGATTTAGCTCCTTTCCTGGATGCAACACAAAGAGACAAAGGTGTTGATGAGTCAACCTAGCAGCTCAGCCCAGGTTGATTTTAAGTACAGCTGCCAGTGCTTCCACTGTCGGTCTCTGCAGCAAATCCCTCTAATTTAGAAAATCTCAGCAGTATCTACTTGTTCCCTCAGCCGTCACTTAGACTTGCATTCATTTCTTTGGACAGACGAGATGAGGAGAGACAATTTCCTCTTGTCTATACCCTGAGATACGTACCACTGTGATAAGACTCCACATTTGCTTTGTCGTTCAGCTAAGAAATGACATTCAATTCTTGAAGCAGAAAATTAACAATATGTGAATGTTTGTTACATACCCATCAGCAATGCAAAAATCATTTTAACCCCCCTGCTTAATAGCTAGCTTATATAATCGTTGAAAACTGCATCTACATATTTCTGAATACCAACACTAATGCACTTCACTGATCCATCCTGGTTTTTGGCATATCATACTTCTTATTATCAAAAGAGAGTGCATTTCTCATTTGGCAGCTGGCATTTACAAAGCTGAGCTAATGTGGGATCAACCAATAAGAGCCTCTTGCAGAAGGCTGCTTTTGTGATGAGCTTTCTCTGTGTCTTTTCCTCCTTATTAATCCCCATATTGGTATATGAATCATTCTTATAACCAATGATACATTACGTGTTGAGGAAAATTAGGGTGGTGAGTTGTGCCCCAGGTGGCGGTGATAACACAACTGCTTCTGTAACTTGGTCAAAAGTTTAGTCACCATACAGTTACCACGGTGACAGGAATTTGTGATTGTAAAATAATTGAAAACTACAGAAAACTTGATTTTTTTTTCATCAAACTTTATTTAAACATTTGTCTGTTAACAAATTAACTCCACACAAAATATAAGTGTGGACAGTTGTAGTGAGGTGTTAGCCATAACATTATACAACAGTGTAACCCAGCACGTAAAGCAAAACAACATGAACTACTGAACAACAGCTGTAAATACAATGTCACTTGAAACATTATCACTTTTGTGGAAAACTATTTGAAAAAGCTGTTTTCAAGTATTTTTCAAATTGAGCTCTAATTGTAAACGGCATCATGTCCTCAGCTTTGAAATAAGTCAAAGATTTAGTGGTGGCTTCATTCNTGAGCTGTGCAATTCTAAACGGCATCATGTCCTCAGCTTTGAAAGAAGTCAAAGATTTAGTGGTGGCTTCATTCTGATATGCACTACAAATGCTTGTTTTTCTTCCCCTATTCATTGTTTTTAACAGCAGTAACTGACCTTAATTCCATTTCCTTCTCACGTCTTTGTTGTTGCCTAATAAATAACAAGAGGAAAGAAATCCTGCTTAAATAAATGGCTGCTTTGAACATGATTTTGAAATTTATTAATTTATTTAATGCAAAATTATTGTCAATGCTAAAAAAAAAATTGCAACACTTTAAATTCAGATGTAAACAGTAATGTTTTCAATGTTTCTTTAAATGCAACATTGGGTTGCCCCAATCATACAATATGTCTTTTGCCTAAAACCTAACAAAGTATACTAACACAAAACATCTCAAATGAACATCTGAAAAATCGATTATTAGTAACTTCAAATGATGGAAGAAAAAGGCAATGTGATGCTACCCATTAGCCATTTCTTATGAAGCTTTTATAGTTCCTAAGTTGAGTTATTGATTTTTTTTCAACACATTGTGTAGAGTTGTGTGTCCACCATAAGACAAAGCCTTAAATCAACTTTTTTTTTTTACATTGTCGGTGCCAGTACATAAGTTCCCAAGGAACTGCAAACCTTGGGAACATATGCACTGGCACCAGGCAGTCCCAGGACACAATTCTGGCTTTGTGTCCTGGGTCTCCCCGAAGGTCTTGTCCCATTTGGGTGTGTTTAAAACACCTCCAGAGGGAGGTGAAAGGGATCCATCCTAAATAAATGCCCGCATCACCTCATCTAACTATTTTTGATGTGGACGAATAGCTTCACAGCTTCTCTGTTCCTCCTAGATACTCGAAACTCCTTACCCTACTTGGAAAGGGTCTTTTTCAATTTCTTTTACATACATAAATAAGTACTATATGTTTCTGCCCTCATACTTTCATGCATCCTTTATGTTGATATACTGTAGTTGTTAGGCGATACAGCCCTGGAAACTAAAGTATGCATGTAAAGGACACAGGAGATGGATGGAAAGCTCCATATCTGTAATTAGCATAGAGCAGTGTTTCTTAATCCAGGGAACCACTGCCTGACATGTTTTAGTTCTTTCCAACTTAGATTAATTGTCCCAGAGGACCAGAATTAAGAAGGCTTAGCCCTCCAACCCTCCAAAGGAAACTCATTTCAGCCACTTGTATCTCATTCTTTTGGTCACAACCCAAAGCATTCAGAATCAGAATCAGAAATACTTTATTAATCCCTTGCAGGGAAATTCATGTTTTCAGTACAACCCATCCAAGACTAGACAAAACAACATATAAAACAAACAGGAACAGGCAGTCTGACAGAGCAGCCGTTTCTACAGNCTTTCTACAGCGCTCCTTGCATTGGCCAGGGTTGGAACTAAGACTGACCGTTAAGGTGAAACTGTAGAGAGAAGTATGACTTCTCAAATACATCTGCATAAAGTATTTTTGCAAGCACAGACATATTAAGCTTTTTGAGTCATTTTTGGGGAGTTTCCAGTAAAACATGTCAAACAGCCATACATTTTTCAACACAAAACATCATACAGCTGTATTTAGAGACTTGCTGGTAAACACAGAAAGACCATTAGCTAAAAACACAGATTTTCCTCTCAGGCTTGACAGACAACAGTAAATATTGAGCTAAAATTCAACAGATGATGAAAAAAAACACACCAACAGCAGTGAAGTACAGCTGGGCAACTCATGCATTTGCCGTACTGTCCCTGCAAGTTTTGTTCTTTTAACTTGTTTCTACTCCAGTCATAATCTTCACTTAAAAAAGTGGCACTTTACAAATGACAGGCAAACTTCTGAAGCATTATCTAATGTTGGCTTGTGCATCTCTGTGTGTCTGTGTGTGTTGCAGAGCCCTACAGCCCAGCGGTGTGGGTGATGATGTTTGTGATGTGCCTGTCAGTGGTGGCTGTCACCGTCTTCATCTTTGAGTTCTTCAGCCCCGTGGGATACAACCGCAGCCTGCAGAGCGCCAAGAGTAAGAGACGCCAATCAACCCACCGCCACTGCTCATTTCACAGCATTATTACCAACTTGTCAATTTGTCAGTTACATAAGCGAGTAGGGGGGTGATGATTTAAAGAGGGCGTTTGCACACATTATGTAAAGTGTCCCAATTTCTTTTATTCCTTTCGTTATTTTTTGCTGCACATGAGTCAAAGCAATCCCTCAACAATATACTGTAGCTTATTTCTTAGCTTATTTATATTTACCAAAGTAAATGCTGACATTGTGGTGGTGATTGATTTTGACATTTGCGCAGCTTTTTTCAGTTCATTCTTTGTTCCAACTGTTTACTTGCTGTTTTTTTTTGTACAGACACATTCATTTAACATAATTAATGAGGAAGTGTTTATTACTTTCTAACATACTGAAACAAGTTAAAATAAAAAACAGTGACAGGTGGGTGTTTGTTCATTGGTGGTTGTCAGGTGGGTGTTTTCCTTTGTGCTAAGACATCTCAGTTTATATTTTTATTCACGTTTTAGCATTCTTTTTTAGCTCAAAGTTCCTAAAAATGATCAAATATAGAGGTCAGAAATCACACTTGGCATGTACCAGGGATTATTAATGTTCAGACATTACTTTAGTCTTCTTTTATTAGTAGAGGACTGCAGATTCCTATCATTAACTTGGACAAAAGAAATGGCATTGTCACTTTCTATATTTTATTTTTGAGAACTTTATATTCACATTTCATTTTCAGTGACAAACTACAGCTCTGTTTTAAGCCCTACAGAGACGACATGGGGGTCAGGTTTGATGTCTCGATTCAGGTCTATTCTCAGCTTCTTTTTGATGTTTTAACATCAGGCAGTCCTTAAATCACCATCGCTCAGTTCCTCTAATCATTGCAGTGGAAGACCACAATAAGCTGAATCTGTGCTCCCAAATGTATGTAGGCATCAGTATCTACATGATTTTGTGTAATAAGTGCATGGCTTTCAAGTCCTGGGCTCAGACTTTGTAGTTCAACTCAAGGAAAATATTCATGTGACTGCAATCTCATTTAAAACCGATGTGTACTTTACTTTTTTGAGCAATACTGCAGCCCTATATTCAGGGTTGTGTCATTTAATGTTCCAAAGACCATCAGAGCACATCCTATAGAAAAAAATCAGGAAAACATTGCAGGCGTTCCCCTTAAATAGGGATGGAATCTACACTGCATATGGAATAATAGCTTGGTTAGTATTTGGTCTTCAGGAATTATATCCTTTGCTNTAATCTACACTAATAGCTTGGTTAGTCTTTGGTCTTCAGGAATTATATCCTTTGCTCTTTTAGAACTACTTCTTCTTAACTTCATTGTAGGTGGGTCCAGTGAATTAGGGTCATTTTACACCACCAGAACCTCAGCTGTAGTGGGTCTTGGTGAAGTTATTCTATGAACATGCATAGCAATGTGTCCTATGCAGTGCATTATTGGATCAACCACACCAGAGTAAACAAATATGACATTGTAAATTTCACCTGTTTGTCTTGTTTTCCCTTCCCTGTGACAAATACTCTTTATAACCAAAATTACAATGGCTCTGAAGATTCAAGAGTCTGTCTGTGAAATCAGTCCAAATTTTAGCAATGACCCGCCCAGTGTTAGCCAGGGCTCATCATCCAACCCCATTTCCATTCCTCATTAATACCCATATGTAAATCTGGACACTTGATGGTTTCTTTCTAAATAAGCTGCAGTCAGTTCAGTCTTGTTGAAACGGGGACATAGGCTACCATTTTTATCAGGTGTCAGTAAGCACTGTTTTTAAAACCCTATGAGATTCTTTTTATAAACTTAACATTGTAGTTGTGATGTCTAAACCTAAAAAAAAAAATCCTGCAAGTAAATGTCCAGGACTGAGAGGATTTTACAGGACTTCCATTTTCTAATTCAGGATTTAGACTTCAGCACAAATTAGAATATCATACGTCTGTACATTAGACTTGCTCAACTTCCATATCTTTCTCACACAGAGTCTGGTGGATCGAAGTTCACCATTGGGAAGTCAGTTTGGCTGCTGTGGGCACTTGTTTTCAACAACTCTGTGCCTGTGGAAAATCCCAGAGGAACCACCAGCAAGATCATGGTAAAGCTGACTCCCCCACCTCATTGTGTGATTGATATTTTTATTTATTTAATTTATTATTCTGCTAGATGAGTGGTCACCAACTAACAGTCATAAACTGATTACTTGTGGGTTAAAATAAGTCTGTATTACTACAGTAGTGATTTAATATTTGTCTCAACAGAATGTTAATGAGTAAATGTCCAGCTCAAATGAAAACCTTTAAAATATTCAGCTGTAAAGTTGCGAACAATCAAGATTAATTTACTGTTTTTTTTTTATATCTGCTGTTGATCTCTGCCCTCAACAAAATGAAAAGGAAAATCAGGGGAAATCTTTCAACATCTGTTGTGAAGTAGAGCCACAGAAGGTGAAAAACTCAAGCCAAGTGCTTTTCGCTGCAATCTCAATCATCTTAAGAGCTCTTTAGCGGCTTATAAAGGGGGTCAGGGGAAAGAGCGGAAGATGATTATTTTTAGTTCTCTCTTTGCAAATGTATTTTTCTGAACAGAATTAGCTGGATATCATTTTTAAGATTGTTAAAAATAACGTGTTAACAGCAGTAACTAATTCATGTAATTATTTGCATTAACATTTTTAACACATTTAATGCACTCAAAGCCTGACAAGCTCCAAACTTTGGTCATTTCTCTGGTACAACGGTGGGGCACGGAGGTGTCCAGAGACAAGCTGGGACAAGATGAGCCGTCTGTCCTGGAGGATGGATTTGAGAAAATTGATGGACCAACCATTTAAGAAAAAGTGATTTGCACGATCTACAAGGAGATTCACTTTCACCAAAGTTTGTTAAGCTTAAAGTACAAGCATTTGCTTCTTGAGCCATCAAGTTCAACAAGTGGGTTTCTCTTTCTGTTGATACAGTAAAAACAGGCATGTTTCAAACATAGTTGCGAATGGTGATTAATCACGATNGTCTCTTTCTGTTGATACAGTAAAACAGGCATGTTTCAAACATTTGCGAATGGTGATTAATCACGATTAATTAATTTGTAAGCTGAGATAAATCTAATAAATTTTTCAATCATTTGAGAGCTCTAGTCATTACGTGATTTTGCTCATTAAACCCTCTTCCTTAATGGTAAACTTAACGTTAAAGAAAAATGCACTGAAGACGTTATGGATGAGACTTACAAAGACAGGAAAGTCTGCACATGGTTGCAAATCATAAATGTGATCAATGCAAGGGTCCTTTTTTCTGCAGGTGAAGTCTGAAAACTTCCCTGTTTTTACAAACATAGAAATCAACAAGTGATTTTAATTGATATCAAAAACAGCTTACCAGAAGTAGCGCAAATTCAGGTAGCACAGACATTCTGATAATCAGGAGTTGTGATGCAGATATCAGAGAAGGGGACCCGAGTCTAGGACTCAAACATGAGTTGCAATTAAGTTGCATTTTCAGTGACTTGAGACTCGACTTGGGCTCTCGATTTGAGAATTGTTTATTTTTAATATACTGAATTAATTGGTCATCAAGACGTTTGAGCAGAAATTGACATGCTGTTGGGTGATCATTCAATTGTAAGCAGGTGTGTTGCAGCAGAGAAACATCTAAAACCTGCAGGACAATTGGTGATCCCTGCACTAGTGTGTACATTTCAAACATCTTTTCTTACATTCAAAAAAAAATATCTGTGGCTTCAGATGGATTTTTGTTCACATTAAAAAGTCATGGTTAAGTTATATATTAAGAGCATGTTTGGTAATATGAATACATTTCCAATTTTTATGTACATTTTATGATTTCATTAACACAGAAAGATTGTCCAGAGGAGAAGGACAGATAGAAGACAGGCCTTTTGTCAGTTTAAGTTAAAGATCAGTGCTGTTTAAAAATGTTGGTAGATAAAGGGTGAGTACATATTAAATTCTTTGGATGTTATAATGCGGTATCTTTAACAGACCAGCAGCCATCGCATGGCAGATTGCTCATTACAACAAAAGTGACTTGAGACTTGACTTCAGGTAAAAGACTTGTGACTTGGAAAATAAGGACTTCTGAACATCTCTGGCAGTTTTTCATTGTAAAATCCAGATTATATAGGCGTGGAACTGATTCCTGGTTCAGGAAATTTAACTGAAACAGCAAACAGAAGTCATTATAGCTGAACAAGAAGGCAGTTTACAATATTTATATTACACTGAAAACCAACCACAGGTTTTGGTATGTCTCTAGAAAGGCCTGGGGGGATTCAAGGTCACCTGAAATTCCCTGCAGTGGGTTTAGAGTAAAGTTTTCTTTACACATGTCAAACAAAATCACACACACACACACACACACANCACACATGTCAAACAAAATCACAGACACACACACACACACACACAACAAGATTTTTGCTTGTTTTTCCATACTGTATAAATAATTATATAGTCAGCCATTAATTGCATGAACACTGGTCCATTTCATGCACAAATTTTCATATTCACGTTTTCCATGGGTCAGTTCACCACTGTTCATTGTTGGAAAAGCATCTATAACAGCAATTTATTAGCAATGAATAATTTAATTCTTCTTAAAATAAAACATCCTAACTCTTTTACGTGTCTGAAAAAATTTACCCCTCGCATCATCACTTCTTCTGGAGGTTTATTCTGTAAACAACTTTTATTTATATGTACATTTCTCAAACCTATCAAACCTTCAGGATTATTACTGGGTGTACAAGCATGTTTGTTACATGAATAATTAGTCATTTATTATTGATATTAGACATTAGATTTGATCACTTAACAGCTGTCCAAAGTTTGTGAAACTCAAATTGGTTCCAGTTTAAGAGACAAGTCTGTTCTTAAGCACTCCAGTGATGTTAATGTCTGAGTTGTCAAAGCTAAGAATGCATTCTTCATTTTATTCAATGAGTAAATTATGCAAATTAACCTTTGGCTTCAAGCTAGAGTACAATGGAAGAACACAGCCCCATCCGAATCCATGTCTTTCACTTACTTCCTGGCTAAATGTCAACAGCAGCAATGAAGGCATCACTTTTGAACATATTTCCAAGTGTCTCACCAGCCTTTTATACTCTATTTGCTACAGTAATTTGAGCATCTTGTGCTATGCAGTGAGAAAAATTTAATATATATATTTTTGACATACCTACAGGTAAATTCCTTGTATTCCAGATAGATCTAAACATCATGTATCTTTGATGTTTATATTCTTCTTCCTCTAAATATTTTATTTATTTATTTATTTTTTTGTATTTCTTACCGAAAATATGACTGTAGCTCCTTGCTAGTTTCTAATTTTCAGTNCGTATTTCTTACTGAAAATATGACTATAGCTCCTTGCTAGTTTCTAATTTTCAGTGTTTTGGGAGATAATCCAATCTGTTTATTTTCATCAAAGTTTGCCGCTTATTAAAAAGAAAATATTACAGTTTAGTATTTAATGCATGCTGATAATGACAAGTGTATGTGGAAAATATCCAGTCAGTGCCATCTGCTTCCAATGCCAAGGGCTTTGGCTGTGTGTGTTGTTTTTAACACACCGAGCGAGCCACTGAAGATGCAAACTATTAAATATGAGATAAATTAATTAGACTGTTCGTGACTAACCTTAAATTATAGAAAACGACCAAAGCCAGCAGATTTTTCTGATGTTTCCCCTTTAAAAACCATGATTAAATGTTTTGTTTGTTTTTCTTTTCTTTGACAAATAAAAGCATGTGATTATCCTAAAGGCACAAAATTATTTAAAGGAAGTGCAGTGTAAAATGTCTGATTTATTCCTAAAACAAAATGTATACATTTTCTGATGCTGCTAATAAATCCAGCTGTCAGAATTTTCACTCTGTTATTTTCCAGCCATACGCATTGACTAATCTTTACTTACTATTGCTATTATAGATTTAAGTGTAAAGGGCACCTGCCAAGGTTTAAGTGACATTTTCAGAGGTTAAACATGCCATACTGACAAATGGCTTTCCAGGTAAGGCAGAGCTTCGGCTGCAGGTTTAGCAATGAAATGTTTCTTTTTTAAAACAAAATGTCAGAAATCTTTAAATACTTTGACTCCTGTCAGGCTCAGTTGTCACTGTTTTATTTCATTGTACACTAGGTGCTGGTGTGGGCCTTCTTTGCTGTCATCTTTCTGGCCTCCTACACTGCCAACCTGGCTGCCTTCATGATCCAGGAGGAATACATTGACACAGTGTCAGGGCTGTCAGATAAGAAGGTATGATCTGGGATGGATGGATAGATGAACTGATGGATAGATTTTTGCATATGTACTGATCCATTATTGATTAAAACACACAAAATAAATTTGCCTTTAACAATGGGAAGACCTTAAAAATGACAAGTACATATGAATAACTCTAATCTATGAAAGAGCATTACTTCATTTTTCAGTAAAAAAAAGGAAAAATGAGGCACAGGAGGAATCTAAACATGTGATCCTGAAACAAAGTGGTTTTGTTCTTTTTTGTCTGCCTTTAAAAGGACATAACAGCTTGAAAAAAAGGTGGAAAGTGAAAAAAAAACACACACTGCAGTCTCAGTAAAGCCCACAAACTGAATCCTGCTGCTTTGACACTTTAAAACCTCATCTGTTTTATTACACTCCCCCTCGGCTTCTCTGAAAACTTCACGGCCTCCCTCTTTGACAGCAAAGACTTTGAATCTCCACAGTACTTCATCCTGTAGCGGGGATCAGCTCAACTACTCTCTTTTTAACTTCCCTCTTTCTGCCTGTCCCTTTAATCTGTGCCTACCTGTTCCTCCCGTGCAGTTCCAGCATCCGACAGAGCAGTATCCTCCACTGCGCTTCGGTACCGTGCCGAACGGCAGCACTGAAGAGAACATCCGCTCCAACTATCCCAACATGCATCAGTATATGATCCGCAACAACCAGAAAGGCGTGGAGGAGGCCATTGATAACCTCAAGACAGGGTAAGAAACATGGTGTTACAAAAAGATGAAAAACAATCTGTTATATTCTGCTACTTTAGATTTTGTAGCTACCAATGATAATGCTTCATATNCAAAAGAATGTTTGTTTAATTTGAATTAAGCTCCATGTCATTTGTGAGTGAATGTGCAGTTATACACACTGATTAAGTGGGTGATTCAGCTCCATTGTGGGCAAGGATGCACTCACACGGAGGCCATTTTTTTTATTCTTAGCTAAGGTAGTTGGAGGTAATCAATGGCAAAATCAATAGACTAATTCCCCATGTGGTCACACATGCAAAGATGCATGAACACAAACGTACACCTAAAAGCTCAGCATTACTTTAACAAGCACTCATGAAGTAGGAAGCAGAAAAAAAAAACACTTTTCAGATTGATGCATGGTTCAGTAAATGCTGAGGCCTGAATGATAATAAGCAACTCGAACTGTTGAATAAAACCCAGCGGTTTCAGCATTTTTTTTATTATTTTTATTAAAAAGACTTCTAAAGAAGCATCTCACTGGTCCATTCACATTGGACTGACGGTGGATTAAGATATTCCAACTTAACCTTTTAGACATATTCTCATTTCATAACAGGGGCATCAAGCATAAGCCCTGGGTTCAAATTAGATGATTGCCTTGAGCCACATTTCACAAGGATTTGCAATATAGACAAAATATGCCTTTTTTAGACATGAACTCAAGACTTCTTCTTGCAGGTTGTTTTAGCTCAGGTTACACAAAGCGCCGCCACACCTGAGCATCCCGTCTACATTCAACTGAATGATTGCAAATAATGATTGTCTGTTTTTTTAAAACAATGATATAAGCACAGTTTTTGTAAATGATAGCTGGGTGAACAAACTTCTTACACATCCATAATTAACTAGTTCTCAAAAATGTCTCAACATGAAGTTTTTATGTATGATAAATGAAGTTATACAGACCAAATACAGTAACTCAGGCTAAAATCCTCTTTGCTTTATGAGGGCTATGACAAAACACAGCACTAAAACCACTTCTACTTATGTTGGAGACAGCAACGCCAAATTGTACATCAATTTCAAACACACACACACCCACACACACACANCTGTACATCAATTTCAAACACACACACACACACACACACATACACACATATTTGTCTCTGATAACAAAGGGAGCAACCTATAAAATTTGAACAATTATACACACAATTTTAGTGTGTTTGTTGAAGTCACACACTTGGAATAAGGAATAAAAAGGTTTAGATGTGACAGTTTTGTGAAGCGTTGAATTATTAATAAGCATAAAGAAATCTGTTTCATAAACTTACAGACGTAATTCCAGTCACTGCAACAACTCGCTTTGCTGTGTGCAAAACTTTCCCAAATGACTCTCCAGGTGCTTCCGTCAATGTTTTCATCAGATGAAAACACAGCTGAAATTCCTGGCTTTTTTCTTTTTTTATTATTTTTTTAGCCTGGTAAAGTTCATTGAGAATGTTTTTAGTGACCACAGATGGAATAAATCATTATAACTAGATGTTAATTTTATGTGCATTTTTTTACTCTGTTAGTTTGGGAAACATTTAATTAACTGTAATAAAGAAATCCCATGTGCAGTACTTTTGTTTAATATGAATAATTTGCAATTTAGCCCTGGGAGAATTAAACAATTAAAGAAATAAATAAATAAATAAAACAGATCTGCCTTCCTGAAAAGATCTGAAGCAGAAACTAAACATAACCCAGAAAAAGTACATGCCCATCAGCTCCACCGCAGCCACCCGCAGAGGCAGCTGTGCTTTTAGCAGCATGAAAAGCAACTGGACGTTGTTCCTACTGGTGTCACTAACATCAGCTTTGCATGTCCAGAATGGAACCAGATATATGCTTACAAAATCTCATGAATTGAGAAAAAAAAAGGAACAGTCTAAAAGTAAACTGTAAACATCTATGAGGTATGATTATCACAGATTAACCTCAGTTGTCTTCTGTGCATTTGTTAGAAAACAACTGTTAGCTTTTTAACACAATCATCCATTTTTTATATCCATTATTTATCCTCAACTTGAGACAGTGTTGTCATTCGTGCTTGGCTCGATTACAGAAGCTCTTGGCTGACTCAACCTGTCAGAGCATTGATCAACATTGCTTCAGGAGTTGTAAAGCAGGATCATTGCTACTTAAAACAGGAGAAGAGGGATGTAAACAACCACAAAAAATAAAATAACATAAATAATGCACTTAAGGTGCAGCCGCAGTGCGGTGGGATAACCAAGCCGTGTTGCCGTTGGCTGACACTCCTGCATCTCACATCTTAAAAGGAGGCTTTATTATCTTTCTGTGAGACCACAGCAGCAAAAAGCTCTTATCATAAAATATGCACTAGCTCATTGTGTTTGAAATGTGAGGTGAAGGGAGGGGGGAGTGATGTATGCTAATGCAGAGGAGAGTTCAAATGTTTGAGAGGAGAAGCAATTACACACATGTATTCCAATAAGGTGACAGGAAACTGTAGAATATTTGACATATAGTACTGTTAAATGTCCTGTGATGCCTTCTTATAATCATTGTTTCTCATCCTCTTCATCTCAGTTCATCATTTCACTCTTTATCTTATTTCAATCTCTCCTTCTATCTCATTATCCACCGTCTATCTTATCCTTCTGTACACCTCTTATCCTCATATTATTTACAAAGGAAACATTAGCTTCGTCCTTCAAAGCAAAACCTCATGTTCGATTTGTTTCCTAACATCATCCCTGTCCTTTTTTTCCCCCTCCTCCCTCATGAACTCCCAGCTCACAACTAATGAACTCCTTTGCACCTCCTTCCCTCCACCTTTCTTCCTCCCTTCAGTCATTATCTCCAGCATACTAGTTTCTTTCCTTTACATGTCACCCTCTGTGCACCCAACCTCTTCACCTCTTTTCACTTTTCCATCCTTCAGCAGAGTCTCTCTACTTCCATGAGGAGTCTGGTTGTAGCTGTGTAGCTCCCAGACTGTGAATATCAATGAGTGTGAAGTAGATGAGCAGGTGTAGCGACAAATTTATCATCAGATCCTGAGCTATGCATCATCAGTCTGAGTGAAGCTCTTATTTTCAGCTCATTATTCTATTATCAACAGTTGAAATTAAGTTTTTATGTACAACTTTTAAAATTTTTTCTTTCTTTTTCTTTGTCGGATTATGCAAACAGATGCCTGTAGATCAATTTGAAAAGTAACATGAAAGTTATTTATCAGTTTTAACTTCTAACTCATCAAATATTGATGCTTTGTCAGAAACCCACTGCATTGGTTCTGAACAATCTCATATGATATCTCTTCCTTGTCTATACCTTTAAACATGTCATCGTTCTGTCCTGTATTGTACGACTCCTACAAGCAACAGGATGGAAATACGTCTCTTATTATATGGAGTGGAAAGATTTAACAATGAAATGAGTATGTCTCTGCAAATACAACTATTTTATAGTTTAGACGGCACATAGGACAAATAAAATAAGTCTCAGGATTTCCTCAGACTTAAACACATTTTCTGCACAGATATGAATATCCCGACATCCCGTTGATCACTGTGATGATTACGATCCTTTATTACTGTTGGCTAATCAGTCAGTGCACAGTAGGGTTTAATTCTAAGTATTTGACATGCAGAAATTTCCCCGTGTGTGTCTAAGGTCACAGGACTGTTACAACTACAATCTTTGAACTGCTTTCTGTTGTTGTAGTAACCAATAATATTTTAATGGCCATTTGGCCATTTTTAAATGTAATAAAGACAATAACATGCCAATGTAATTATACCTATTTTCAATAAGAAAACTGCACAAAAATAGCTGAAAATTGCATATTTATGAGAGATGCAGTCAGATTTATGTATTATTACATCATCAGTTGCAGTTATTACATTTATAATGTATTCTTTTCAATATGATAGGTTACTTAACCAACCAGTAGCATAATAAGTTTTAACATCATTAGCAAAATGTTACATTATTTATATATGAAAAATGTTATTACACTATTGGCAAGTTATTACATCTTTGAGCAAATTACATTTAAAAAGACTTTCCCAGCTGGAACAGGCTCCGGACAAATGGACAGATATTTAAAATGACCAAAAGTATTATGTGATTGGCTGTTAATACATTACCGGTTGCTACAGGTAACCTGTTATGAATTGGTTTAAGGGAAGTAATGATAGACAGGGGAAAAAAAACAATAAAAAAACAGCAGTGCCAAGGTTGGACTAAAACAGAAATCATTATAGGAAGTGTGGTGTCTGTCCTCCTACCCTATGACCTCGTTATGCAGTCTGTGTTAATGCTAATGAGCCAGCAGTATACAATGGCATTTACATGTTGCTGTATAATGATGGAGCAGCTGGTGCGTGACTTACTATTGCAGAGGGATAACCAGCCAAATAAATCTGTACAGCAGTTCCCTGTGCAGCAAAGACTAATGTGTTGAAAACTAATGCTATTGACCAAGCAGCAGAATCTGACAAGTTGGGAATGAGAATGTGTTTGTTTACAGGGATGTAAAGCAGTGAAAGTGAGGAAGAAATGACAAACAATGTGCAGTACAGAGAAAAAAGTAAAAAAAAAAAAAGAAATTCAAATAAAAATACACATGCAGTGCACATTATATGAAATTCAATGACATTGTACTCATGTATGAAATAACGGAGTAGAGGGGAGATGCTCAGTGTGGTGTGGGGCTCTTTAGGACCAATTTGTTATGCACTAAGTGTAATTTGTACTATCAAAAGGAACTTTTAAGCCTAATCTTGGAGCTAAAGAGGGTGACTAAAATAATACTGGAGGATTTTTTTCCCTTCATTTTATTTTATTCTTGTCCCAATGACAAGAAGGTAAAACTGTATGAATGCAATCTCTTCATAACCTTTGCATATTGGATCACCTTTTGCTTTTCATCATATGGGTTTGAGATTTGAACCACATACATGATGAAGAAGAGGAAAATAAAAGCAGTTAGAGGTTTTCTGCATATGAGATCACAGAATGCTAAATGAATTCCTGCAGTAGTACATTATGTTTTTTCATGTTACTGGTTTCCTGTGATTTTTACAGAAACGTGACTGATTACTGTCGACAGGATCAGCATGTGGTTGCCTGCTTATTGATGTAACACTTTGCATTTTTGCTGTTAGCTGCAGATAAAGAATTTAAAAAAAAGAAGTGAGATTTTTTTCCTGCTGGGCTAAAGTGAGATTCACAGCTTTTATGAGAATCACAACCTGTTCTGATTCTGCATTGTATTCTGCGCTGTCTAAGCTATTGTGGGAGGAGAAATTACATCTGCTGCAACAAAGATGAATATCTTCCTGTAAGACTTCTAAAAGTTGGTTCAAAATGGTGTGCATAGAAATATCCCTCTTTTGAAATAAGCTTTCTTTTTCAGGGAGTTATTGTCATAGGGCTGGTTTTTCCATCACTTTTTTGGAAATTTGTTCACTTCCTTCATTGTCATTTAGCTCCAGATCAGTGAGTTCCAATTCTTTGATGTAATTTTCTTCCTTCATGCCTTCCCTGCAGAAAACTAGATGCCTTTATTTATGATGCTGCGGTGCTGAACTACATGGCCAGAAAAGATGAGGGCTGCAAGGTAAGAAATAGATCTGTTTTATAGCTCTGCAAATCGAAACATTTTTTTCATATGTGAATCTGTTGTTTTCCTACAGTTAGAAAAAGCTAAGATAAAAGAAAAAAAGGAGAAGAAAATGTGTGTTCAGTGTGTTCATGTGGGAAAAGCAACAATCANAGGAGAAGAAAATCTGTGTGTTCATGTGGGAAAAGCAACAATCATGGGAAACGAACATTTTCAATGAAATCAATCTGCTTTAAATACATCAAGCACATTTGATGCATTTATATTTATCCTGCGTGGCCTGGAGCTACTTAATAATGTCATTTTTTTGTAACAGTAATGGTGTTGATTTATTTATAAGTTTGTATTTGATGCAGCTTTCATGGTGAGAATAAAAATCTTCCCAGTGATCATTTGTAATAAGGTCTGTGGAAGGCCTAAGCTCCCAGCAACAGCAGCCTCTGCCGCAGCAATTATTACAACCAGTGTGGATCTATATTAATTCCTCCACTGAAACAATATCCCACTCTCCTGCTCTGGGATTCTCAGGGAGGTCGATATTTGAGCTGAGCTAACTGCATTTATGCAACAGTGACTGAAGATAAAAGTAAAAAAATAAAAAAATAAATAAGAAATGGCTGCTGATTTTCATTTATGTCTTTGTGATGATTTCTGTAGATTAATATCTCTGTGTGTGTGTATGCATGGATTTGTTAATATTATGTGTGTATTTGGTTCCAACAGGTGATGACCATCGGCTCTGGTAAGGTGTTTGCCACCACGGGTTACGGCATTGCCCTGCACAAGAATTCCCGCTGGAAACGACCGCTGGACCTGGCTCTGCTGCAGTTGGTTGGAGATGGTAAGAAAAAAAAAGGGTTACGGATTAAATGCACTCTTGTCTCTAAAGTTCTCATTTATTCCATGTCATCATGAAACAATGTGCAAGTAAAACTCTTATAGTTTAAAAAAAGTTCTTGCATAAGTGTGTATAAATATAATTTAAATTTCAGGTGAATTAAATGGGGATCTTGGTGTTGTCTACATGACTTTATTTTTTTCATGTCCTCTTACTACTTATCCACACATGCTCACGGTGGTTGCAGACTGCACAAGGTTTTTCCTGCTAGTAAAGTTTTTAAAAAAATGAATGGTGGAAATTTGAAAGGAAATAAATTCCTGCCTTTGGCACGTGGTCATTATGTTAACGAAGATGAATAATAACCTGCGTCCTACCTCTTGGATGAAGACCTCTCAGATCATTCATGCAAAGATGGATTTCACCTCTTTTATGTCTATATTTGTAAGAAAAAAATGTGTTTGGTTGATTATTTCTCCCCTTTAATAATACCAGTTAGCATTGTATTATAAATTGTTGAAAAGCATGATTAGTCACCTTTACAATGAGGTATAATTTGTAAGGATTGTGTGTAACTGGAATCAGCAACACAGCTAAACATGTGGGTAGTGTCTCCAAAAGGTATGAAAATATCCCCTGCAGTATGCAGTCAGATCACTATTTCTCTTATTTGATCAAAATTATCCACTTTTTTTATTAGATTTGGCTTAAAGAACTTACAGTCAAAGACTATTTTTCTTGTTATTTAAAAGATTTTTAAGCCAATTTGCATCCCTTCTGAATATAAATCAGACACTTCAAAGAACTATGCAGTCACAGCAGAAAATATGCAGTTGTTTTGTTTGCATCTCCAAAATGTACAAGTATCACATCAGTGGGTTTTTTTTTTCTGTAGAATAGAAGGAAGTTCAAACTAGGAAATNAAAGTATCACATCAGTGGGTTGAAAGAGTGAGACAGACTGTTTTTTGTTACATAGTTATTTCTTCTAGCTATGTCTGCCTTTACATGATGAGTCAAAGGCACAAAAATGAGAAACATAGTGACCAGACAACATAAGACTGGCGAAAACAATACAGAAGGTTATGAGATGAGGAGAGAGGGTGGAGTTGCCTTAAAGCTCCAATTAATGTTTAACCTTATTTACCAGTCTGTTAATATTTGTGTCATTCATGATCTGTTGGAATGTCAGTGTTTTTTTCTGGAGAATAGAAGGAAGTTCAAACTAGGAAATTTAAATCATATGAGTTATGCTTCTTATTTTTAAATACATGCTAAATTACAGCCTCAGAATTCAAGACAAGGTTAAACAAAGACACTGAATCCATACAATGAAAAGGTTTACCACTAGATTTAGATAACAGGAAATCCAGTGTCTTACTAAATAACCAACTCCATTTTTCTAAAAAAGTGAGTTTTTTTAATCCTACTGGTGCTTACTGGGCTATTTCAACACAGAGATGCAGATGGAGAGAGAGAAAGAAAATAGATTATGTATGTTTGGAGACCATAGCGAGTTCCAGAACCTTACAATGCACAAATTATCATTAAGATTATACGCAGCATACTGTTGCTGCATATGTCTACTCACTCATTCTCATGTTTACTCACTACTTTGTCATTCTGTGTCACGTGCTGACACGGGAGCGTCTCTCTCTTGTTACCTCTATTTTCTTTCATTGTCACCTAACTAGCATTTGTTTAATTTGTGCTACTGAATGCAAAATGTTCTAATTGAGAAGCTGGTATTGTGGCAAAATCTGACCTCATGCAAAATAAGTTGGAATTCAGAATTTGTGCATACAAATAGACACAAATTGGCATCTAGAAAAATTCTGCTTCATGTCAGCTTCATATTCTCTTTATAGTTCACTATATGAGACACTTTTTTTAATTCTGCTTGAAAATTAATCTGAACCATTCCATTCACTGTATAACTTGTCATGTGACACATCAAATGTAGGTGTACAGATGTTTTATGCTTGATATCTGGATCATCAAGTATTGCAGCCTGAAGCCAACAGCATGCTAATTTTGCCAAAACATGCTAATGCTAGCTAGCTACTGCTAACTTTCACGGCTCGTCATTGTCATGAGGGGGTTAAATTTTGTTTCTGCCAAGTGCCAAAGGATTTGCGNATAATTTTGTCAAAACATGCTAATGCTAGCTACAGTAGCTACTGCTAACTTTCACTGCTCGTCATTGTCATGAGGGGGTTAAATTATGTTTCTGCCAAGTGCCAAAGGATTTGCGAAGTTAATGATATACAGGTGCTTGTCATGAAATTGGAATATTATGAAGTAGAACAACAGAATGAGACTGAGACACCATTTAAAGGCCTTGGCATGTGTTTTAAGTTAATTAGCAGATTAGAGTGTGGCACCAGGTGTCTTCNGATCATTTAAAGGCCTTGGCATGTGTTTTTAGTTAATTAGCAGAGTAGAGTGTGGCACCAGGTGTCTTCAACATTGAACATTTCCCTAATATTCAAAATTTCAGGGATATTGAATTTGGGGTTTTCATTAATTGTCAGTTATAATCAACTAAATTAAGAGAAATAAAGATTTGAAATATTTCAGTCTGTGAGGAATGAATGTCAAGTTTCACTTTTTGAATGAAATCACTTAAATAAATAAACTTTTTCATGATATTTTAATTCTATGCCGGGCACGACTACGAACAGAGGGCTCACTACCAAAAATAAACATGTCAGACGTTATTAAGGGAGTTTTCTTTTGAGCTACATCTTTGGAACCATGTAGCTCCCAAAGTGTTTGTAGCAATAGTTTTTGTTCAGCCATATTTTGCTACTTTTTACAGGTATTAATCGATATTTAGTACAGTGAAGCTCATCATAGCTACAGCTGCTAAAATATTCTATAACATTGTTTTCATGAAACCAGTACTTGCAAGAATTGGCTCAGCAACAGCACAATGTTAGACAAACCAGCATCATACACAAGAGGGGGAATAAAACAAGTTAATCCTTCCATTGAAAACTTATTTCCTTGATAGCACCAAAAAAAGCAGGCATAGAAGAAATAACATTAAAATTTTAGTTGTGCAGTAGAATATTTATGAAGATAAACAACTTACAGATTCAGCTGAAAGTGAAACTTTGACACTGGTTAGCCTGTGCATCTGATATTTGTTGCTCTCATATATCATAGAGCAGGGTTAGACACAACCGACCTCTGGCACCCATCTGGAGCTAAAGTTGGTTTAATCTGAAGTGGAATCATACCTATGCACATAAGGAAGTAAACAAAAAATGTATCTTTAAATATGGTACATTTATGGCAGTGTTTATTTATCAGTGTTAATACATCCACGGATGTGAACAAGCTCCCATGTGCTGTGTAAAAACTAATTATTTATTTGTTTATTTATTTTTATGATTGCAGCAGAGGCCCTGCTGTGACTTGCATTTCATGTTTTGTTTTTTTTGTCTTTTCCTTTGGCTTGTGCTGTTTTGGCTAATGCTGCTCTCAGCGTGGTTCATCAAGAGTTTCAACACTGAGCTCCAGCCATCTTTTAATCAACCTCTACAACATGACATGAATTCATCATGCACTGTACATGCTCTGTGGTGCTTAACAGGTCTTATAATTGTTCCCGGTAATGAATCTCTTTGTCAGAGTGATGCCGTTTCCTTTTTCTGCACATGGTCGGTCATCAAATTGGCTCCCCCGGGGAGCAATTTTAGCCTCTTTGCAATTAGTGAGCTTGAGATGGTGACAAATGCCTCAGTGGCAGCAGTGACAGCAGCTCCCAGGTGGAGAGAGCAGTGTAGGCTGATGGCATGTAGATGCTGAAACGGAAAGTGTGTGTTTTGTTTAAAATGAGATGTCTGGATTGGTTGGATAACACCAGAGAGAAATAATTTACACATTTCAACTTGCTGTTAATTAAGTGATATAAAAAAGGAGAAAGTAGGCTTTTGATTACTTTTTAGGAATAAATTTTTTAGATTTTGCTGATGGACTCTAATTAGCAACTCAGCATAGCATTTCTTCTTTTTATTATTTATTTCCCCCCATTCAAAACAATAGAAATACTCTGATAATAAATCTCATTAGCACACTTTCTCAGTTCCAAAATTTTATAACAGTACTAACAAATATGTAACTTGTATTAAGCTGGTATCAGTCTAACGCAGACCTTCCAACATTTTCTCATATTATCATCCCAGCAGTTGGTGCTGCACTTCGCTTATCTGATAAACTTTTGATGTTGAACTGCTGAAAAGGTTTTACTGAGCAGAACTGAAAGAAGTGCTTTAAACACCCGGTTGAATCATGAGGGATTAATGAGACTTGGCCTGCTGTGTTAAACATTATAATTAAATTAAATAATTAAAACTGCATTCAACTTATTTAGTAAACTGTAATGAAACGGGTCATTTCCTTGCCTATTTTCTAAGCAGTCTTGATCAACAACTCTCTTTCCTCAGACATTGTTTGAAAACAAGCTTTCCAATATCAGTTTACACATTTCTTTCTAAAAATTCGTACGTTTTCTATTAGTTTTAGCTATAACTTGGATAATACCTATTGAACTCTCTTGTTAGAGGGCTGCTGTTTCTATGAAGAAGTTCATAGGAAAAATAACTTTTTTTTGTGAGATTTGAGAGAGAGCATTATGGTGGAACCTGTCTCCAACTGGACCTTGCTGACCAGCCTATCATCCTCCTGGCAGGGGACGTCATGCTGAGATCTGTTAAGGCTGGTAAGGCATCTGGCCCAGATTAGATCCCGGGCAGGCTGGTCAGAGACTGAGCTCATCAGCTTGCTGGTTTTCTCACTGACATTTTCAAACTGTCCCTTTCAAGCACCAGTATACCTCCGTGCCTTAAAGTCCATCATTCCAGTGCCCAAGCAGACAAACATCACCTCCCTCAACAACTACAGGCCAGTAGCCCTTACATCTGAGATCTCCACATGCTTTGAAAGACTGGTTCTAGGGCACCTGAAATCATCTACACCTCTCTCTTGACCCCTGCCAATACACATACTAACAGATCAACAGACGCCATTATCACTGCCCTGCATGCTGCTCTGTCACACCTGGAGGAGAATGAGTTCTATGTTAGGAGGCTTTTTATGGACTAAAGTTCAGCTTTTAATACTATCTTACGCAGCAAACTGAAAACAGAAATGCTGACCCTTGGCCTCAGTAAGCAACTTTGTGGGTGTATCTTAGACTTTCTTAGTGTAAGACTGTAAGACTTAGTCCCTACACTTTGACAACCTTAACACCCAGTATGAGAGCGCCACAGGGTTGTGTGCTCAGTCCGTTCTGCTACAGCCTTTAAAATCATGACTGCTTACACACCACCCTGCTAACCTGATTCTGAAATTTGCAGATGACACAACTGTGGTAGGCTTCATCTCAAATGGGAATAAGATTGCTTCTAGAGAGACTTACAAACTGTCTGAATGGTGTTCCCATAACAATATCTTCCATAATCATAATAAAAAATGATTTTAGATAAAAAAAAAGGAGATCGGGCCACTGGCGATCGAGGATGAGGAGGAAGAGAAGGTCCTAACTTTTAAAATTTCTGAGGGAAGGGACATCAGCAGGGATTAAAAAATAAAAAATAAAAAATGGCTTAAGAAAGGATCTGTTTCCTCAGAACACTGATGGAAGCCCATCTGCCTCTAAAACTGCTACAGTTTTTCTACTGATGCTCTGTGGAAATTATTCTGACTCTGTCAGAATAAAAAGATGCACCACTTGGACGGAGTTGCTCATCAGTGGGTGAGAAAAACAGCTCAGAAGATCGTTGGCCTCCCTCTGGACAACATCTACAGCTCCAGAAGTTGTGGCAGAGCTTGTTCTGTTGTGAAATCCATTTTCCATCCATTTAACCAGCTGTTATCTCTACTGTCCTCTGGTAAACGTCACTTTAAACATTGCATAAAACACACAGTCAGATTTTCAAACAGTTTCTATCCAGCAGCAATCAGACTGCTGAACTCTTTCTCTCATCTGCCTGTGCTCCTCCATTTTACCAACAGTCACAGCTAATCAGTGCTGTGCAAGTTCATGCTTCTCATGAACTAGTTCAGAGGGAGAAATTATAGTGTTGTCTTGCAAAGAAATCAGTTACTCTAGATCTTAAATTCTATTACATAAAATATGCATGTGGCACAGATGTGCAGACAAAGGACAAAAAATGTTCATAAACCTTTGTGAAGATAAAAAAAAAGGAAAATAGTTTATGAGACACGTGCAAGTTACAGAAGCATATTGCATTCGCTTGGGGAAAAAAATACAAGCACTGTAAACTAGGCGGTATATTTTTCAAATGATTGACCAATAAAAACATTTTCAAGGTTTTATTTGGAATCTGTGAGACAGGATTCTCCAACCCCCTGAGTTCTGGTTGTAGCAAACCTTCACTGTAACAGCGTTTGGATCAGCTTGATGCACATTTACCTTGGTCCAGAGTTGCATCAGCTTTTCACCAGCATCTTGTATCGATGATGGGAAAACCAAATGATTGGCAGAGATCCTCTGTTCTAGTCCTTAAGGGCCGCAGTCCTGCAGGTTTTAGATTTCTCCCTGCTGCAGCACACTTGATTCAAAATAAGATCTTTCTCTAAAAGCTTATCTTGAATTGCAGAAGTCTGTTAATGACTCATTAATCTCAATTAGGTGTGTTGCAGCAGGAAAACATCCAATACCTGCACCGGTGCTTCAGGACCAGAGTTGCTGATCCTTGGAGCAACGTCTGTTCCGGCTTGTACTCCGTCTCAGCTGCACTCTGCAGGGATCCAGGTGCTTATTTTCAGCATCTCCCGGATGTCTCCTGTTTAACTACATAGCCTGAATGCAGTGACCAACTGATCCTAGAGAAACATGGTTACGATCAGCAGACTCGACAGCTTTCCACCCGAACATCCCTTAAGTCCTCAGGTGTGTGCGCAAATCCAACAAACTATATCAATACCATCTACATAAAGATGAGGGAATCTCGCTTTTGTTTAGAAGTAGCCTGTTCGTAGTGCTGACAAGTACTGCACATTATTAAAAACAAAAAAAAGATGTTTCCGTATGATATAATTCAGAAGAAAATTGGGCTTTTTTTTCCAAGTGAATGCAGTCCGCTTCAGTAGCAAATCCCCTTTGGCTCCAACAGATTTCCAAGAAATAAACTGTCTTCCCTTCAAAGCAACGCTACAAAACACCAGATGAAGAAATGTATACATTTATAACTGCTGACATTGTACCTCATCTCAAATCCCACAGCAGCATATATCCAAAGTTTGGCTCCACTTATTCCTTTGTGTCACTCACACAGACTCATGCTGACTGTGCAAAGTCAATAAAAACACCTCACACACAAAAGAGTGATAGAAAGAAAATAAGAATTTTAACAGCTTCTGGCATTGAAGGTGGAACAAACTGCACAGTACACCCTGGTGAAATTGATTTCTTTGTTGTTCAGATTCTCTTTGTAACTGATTGGGAGCCCTCAGAGACTCACGTGTTGATATGCATTTTACAGACTTAGAGTAGAGTCGCAGATAGTCGTCTGAACCTCCATCAGTGTTCTTAGGTTTCCTTTATTTCAGTGCCTCAAACCAGAGTCTATAAGATTTGGAGTTTTTCTTGTAATGTTTGCAGAGTAGTGATTGTTTCAGAGCTTGCAGTCACAATCAAACCTTCTTTTATCTCTTTTTTTGTACATGCACACAAAAATGAATAAGCACTTTTTTTTCTTTTTTTTGCTATTCTGTTGGAAGAAGAGGGTCTCCCATTGACAGGACACACCTGACAAGTTGCCTGTTTATCTCAGATATGAGGACTTGTCTCAGACCTGTTGGAAAATGACAAATATAAACTGTCATACTCAACCTATGGCCAATTAGATTTTTAGTTAAACTAACAAAACAGGCCACAAAAAAAAAATGTTACCCGGAAAATCCTAAATAAACAAGGAAGTTCTTAGAACTGATGTGGTCACCTACACATGGTCTGTTTAGGAAATAACAGAAGCAAAGCATTTTAACATGTGATCAGTGAGAATACTTGGACAAGTTTTTAATGACCTTTTTGACATTACTTCACAAAATGCTTTGATTTGGCCAAAATGAACAACTTAATATGTTGGTTCCAGTCCAGTTAGGAGAAGACTGCAGGTACTACGAAAAGGAGGGGTGATGTAGTCACTGTTTCTAAAAGGCCAGTTTGCAACAGCCTCCAGCTACTGCCGTGAGCACAGCTGGAGATGATCTGTTTGCATGTGGGAGGTGAAGCTGTGGCTGATGTGGTTAATGCTCCAACTTCCTTTAACCGCTGCTGTGGTCAAATTTATGTTGGGAAGCGTAAGTCCAGCAGAGCATCTTTTGACAGATGTTACCAGCACACAACAGGGACATGTGGTGAGCATTATTGCTATTTAAAAGAAATTAGTCACAGCAAATCATAACAACCAGAGCACTGCCACAGTGCCAGCTGTTATCTCAAAGTTGAAGCCATAATCTGAGCTGCAGTCGTTTGCACAGTCATCACTTAGAGAACTGATGAGTTTATTCTTTTTTTTCACCTTCTTTTCGAAATGCAGCAATGCAGATTTGTGTTCCTGCAGCTGAGCTTATTTTGACGCTAACTGCAGCAACATCATGATTTTTTTTTATTTGACATCAGCCATATTTCTAAGTACCTTGCAGTAGTAACTTTTGAAATGGTTCATGTTTAAGAAGGCATGACCAAAGAGACCACTTGAACGTCACCACATTCTGCACACACCACCTGTCCTCCCCTTCTCACTATAAAAGCATCCTTTCTCTCAGTCAGTCCTTCAATCTTCGCCCGTTCTAGATAAGCTCTGTTTTGACAAAACAATTTCTTTCCAAGATGGAGGAACCGTGCAATGACATGATGGCTGGAATAATGATAGCTCAGATAATTTACTTCTGTCACTCACGAAGGGACCGTTACAGTAACTCTAGATGATTTTCCTGTTTTCTGTCCCAGCCAATACTTCTCTAAGCAAAGTTCACTTTTTCTTGTTTATGCACTCAATATTGCTGCTGTCCAGAATGTCACTGAGAGTAGAACGTCCAATCCAATCAGATATAACATCTATAAAATTAAATTAAAAGCAGAAAAAAAAAAAAAGAAATGACTCCAGGCTAAACCTATTTCTTTGTTTACCAAGCTAACTTGCCATTTCATTATAGCTTACTGAAAAAAGGGCTTCACAAAAAAATGATTGTGTAAAATCTAAAGAAAAATATTATACTACTATTTGCAAATCATTATTTAAAGATTTAACTAATACTTTACAATCAAATTTTTATTATCNTATTATTTAAATATTTAATACTTTACAATCAAATTTTTATTATCTTTAAATGTTAAATATGTTAAATATACACTGTAAGCTCTTCAGAGCAAAAACATTTTCCATTTTGCAGGGTTTAAGAATTTAGCTGATCAGCAATTTCAGGCATCTTTTATCATATCTTTTTTATTATGCAATCCTTCTTTTTCATGTGATCCAAAATGCAGGATCCCTTAGGGGGAACAAAAGAGTAAAAAAACAACACTTAGAAACATTTATGACAATTTTACAATTTATTGAAACATAAAGGAACATTTTAAACCTCTTTAAATATAAACAAAAACGTTCCTTGCCACTTAAAAATATGAACTGACAGCCCAATTTACTACCTTGACACTTAAACAGAAGAAAAGGAAAAAACAAAAATGGCAGCTATTCCCTGAAAGGACGGTTTGAAAAATGGGTCAAATCAAATTAACCAGAGATTTATTAAATAAACAACTACACTAATATAACCAAAAGTCTAAGGTCTACAAAGTCAGGAGGCTCATCTCATTCCTCTAAATTCAACCTCCTCAGTCTCTCCATCCTCCTCCTTGTGACCCAGAAATCATTCAGAGCAAAGTACATTGAAGAATGTCTCTTGTCCTAAAATATATTTGGAGGAGAGCGGGAAAAAGGAGAGAGGGGGCCCGTCAGGGGAGCCATTAACGAGAATACACCAGTGAATCCTTTGTGAGATTATACAGCTGTGGTATTCATCATATGTAGTTGAATTGCTTTAAAGTGATGCTCTGTAGCAAGAATGTCTCTCACCTCGTCTCCTCTGTACTTATCTTGCATCTCAGGTGGGAGGAACTAAGACACAAAAAAAGTAATTGAGTGGAGGAATAGAGTGTGCAAACTGGGAAAAGAAATAAGGTGGTGGTGGTACAGAAAGAACAGTGACTATTGAAAGCACCCAAGTTAGATTCAATGAGTATTATGGTAGTAATAATACTTCTATTGGCTTTAAATTACTGTATTCATATTTGATTTATATTTTCAATTTAGACTGCTTCTATTGACTCGTTAATCACTGACTCTATGTATTAATGTAGATCAATGAGCCAATAGAATCAATCTAAATTGAAAATTTCAATCAAACATCCATACAGAAATAATTTGGAAGACGTGCTTTAAAAAGAACATGTGAACTAGTTTATACAGTATTTGCTTTATTCTCACAGCAACAAGTTGTCATTCTAATTTGATGAGGAAAATGACAAAATTCAAATGTATGGTGCGCAACTATAATAAAAAATCAGAATATACTACCTCCGTTATTACAACTAAGTTATAAAAATACTTTAAGTCCCCTAAATAACAGTAAAGTTAATGTGTACAAATGTGAATTTAATCACTTGTTCTTTTCTCTTTACAGTATATGAATATTTTAAAGTTTAATAAAGAGAATTTGGCATTATTTTTATGTTTATGTTTCAAGACAAGGCAAGTTTATTTGTATAGCATATTTCATGTAAAAGACAATTCAAAGTGCTTTACATAAAACATAGAAACATTACAGCAAGGTGCAGGGGAAGAAAAAAATACATAAATACAAAAATAAGTGCATTAGAAAAAAAAAAAGATTAAAAAAGATAAAAACAGCAACAAAAAGCTCAGATAAAGAAAAAAGCTAAGATTTTAGCATAAAAGAACCAAATGCAGACCTGGACTTCTAAATAAAAACTAGTGAAATGCAGCAGAGAACAGGTGGATCTTCAACCCTGATTGAAATAAAGTGTTTCGGCCGTTTTGAGGCTTTCTGG
>CM047991.1:27349329-27359690 GCA_026261665.1 Melanotaenia duboulayi | reverse complement strand
GTCAACCAGTGGAGACCCAAAGAAGAACTGAGGGATGGAGGATTTTTTGATATGCGGGTGGCACAGTGTCACATGACAATCTTCACCTTCCATGAATTCAGACAGCAGTTCCTGAAGGGGAGGCTTGTGATTGGCAAATTTAGAACATGCCTTAGTGCCCACCGGTGCTGCTAAGGGAGAGGCGCCTTCTCATCACAGTCTTCCTTTACACTCACCACCAACCAAGTGTCTTCCATCACAAAGAAAAAAGAAAACTCCATGTAATCAGAGGAGAGAACATCTCTCCCACAATCATTGGAAGTGTCTTCTCTTAATTGGCTATCTTTCTGTAGTGTGAAACTTCTAAACTTACGGAAAAAAAAAAAAAAAATAGTTTTTAAATGGAATGGTGCATTCCAGTTGCCTCAGAATTCCAAACGGTCAAGACCTGGTGACTTCATTGCCGGATAGTTGGCGTTCCAGTTGCACCAACTCAAAAAAAAAAAAGATGGACTCTTCCAAAACAGCCAATTTTTGAGCATCTACAAAGCCGTTTAAAACTAGAAAATCACAAATCTATTGTAAAATGTGCACCATGAAAACAGCAGCCTAGTGATTAATAAACCAAACATATTGATGTGATTTTTCACGAACAAACCCGCCGTAACAACGTCATTATCGATGACAACTCACTGCTGTTGATGCTATAAACTTAATGGACACAAAACAAAATGAAAAGAATTTTAATAGTGACAACAATGAACTGCAAGTGGTACTGGGTGCAGCCATCTTTACATCTGTAATCTTGAGGGCCTCTCAAATCTATGAGATTGCTATTTGGAAAAATCAAGATCACTTAGTCATTTCTGGATAAAATTCCAACTGGAGCGCATCCTTATTTCAGTGACTCTGTAGCAGCTGATCTTCCTGATTTGTACACCCTCAACTTGAGGAAGAACTAATACGCTAAACAAGTCTAATTATTTTCTTTGGAGAGCATTGATAAATGATGTGAGCAGTAATCCCTTTTTGTGTTTTTTAAAAATCAATCTATTGAAATAGTCACTGAATAGAAATTCATTTCAAAACTCAAGGCTTAATTTTCAATTACACATCAAGAAAATAGCAAAAACCATCAAATAAAACCTGACAAACATCAGACGCTCATTTCTCACCCACGGATATCTCCTGTTGGGGACAGGCCAGTGAATCGGCCACCAGACCGTTACATTTACTATACAAATAAGCCATGAAATTCTAGGATAAAAAGCCATTCCAGTACCATCATTGTAAGATTCTTCAGACACATAATGTAATGAGTTTTAAAAAATTTTGACTATTTTAGTCTAGTATGTAAGATCGTAAATAGCCTGGCCCCTGCATGTTTGCTGGATTTTGTCTGTTATCGTCCTGCTAGTTCTGTTAGATCCACAGGAATAGCTTCTACCTACAACTGTAATGTACCTTCCTGCCGTTTCTTTTGAAGCCACTACACAGTGGAATGCATTAAGTTACAATATGGATCTGCTCTAATTATCAACTAAAACTATTTTTAAAAAACACAAATCTTTACCCACTAACTTACATCGCTGTAATTTTGAACCTTTTCTATTTTCTTATGGTGCTGAGTATGTTTGTGTCTTGGTGGGTTGGGTGGTATAACCTAATGGTACTTGGATGGTTTTTAGTGTGCCCTGCCAGAAGACTGCAGATGTATATTAACCTATGGCTAACTATGGTACACTACATCAAAAGGCAACATTTGTGTTTAAATTGTACATGGTTCCTTGTAAATGTAAATAAAAAAAATAAAAAAAAAGAAAGTTGTTTCTTCCTTGAAATGCACTTCATGCAGGGAAATAAATTTATAAATAAGGAAGACAGATGAAAGTTTTTCTGAGACAATCATGATAGGGATTGCAAAAAGGCACAATAGGTGCCATTCTATACTGGTACTTGTTTCTGGCACCCAGCAGGGGTAAGAGGTGGCCAAAACAAGGAACATCATTTATCCTGGGCATCATTCCAGGAGGAGTCCAAGAGTTCAGCGCAGAGTGATCAATTACCTGTTCCACAGCTCTTTTTCTTTTTAGTGTCAATAGAGTTTCTGTAAGCTCAGCTTGGGGTCTCGGAAATGTTTAGTATAGATGCCATGGTGAAAAAGAGAAGCTACTGAGGAAATGGGCAAAAAGTAATGAGAAAGGGCATGGAATTACTGGAGAGATGGGAACAATTGCAAGGTACTGTAAAAGGGATGGTACATAGATGAGGGGATGTGATTGGGGAGGTAAAGTGAGGAGAAGTGGGACGGTGAGCGAGGGGAATTTTGAGATAGAGGAGAATAGAGTGGACTGAGAAGATGGTGGGACGTTTTGGCTTGCAGAGGTCTTGGCAGGTGTTGGTGGGGGGAGGCCAGAAAGATGGAAAGGTGGGGAACAAGCGACAAGAACAGAATGTGGAGAAGACATAGATGAGATGAGGAAAAATATGGAAACACCGGCTGTGAGGGTGTGAGACCGGCATCCTGGTATAACAGAAGAATGTGATTCATTAGCTCTTCCTGCAACACAGACAACACAGACAATTGCTAATTTAAAAAGTTCTGCACCAAATGCGAATGTGCGAATTTGCACACCACACCCCAGATGCCCCTCCCAAACCAAGTGTAGCAAATACACACAATCCAATTATATAGTTGATACAAAAACACAACATATTTGCTTTTTATGTCAACAATATCACCACATTAAATGGATCAAAAGAGTGTGTATTAAAATATTGATACGAAATGACACAAAAAAATTACATCACAGTTTTTGTCATTATCACTTACCCAATACATCCATTTGAACTGAAGCTTCATATTAGGATATTGGTCCGTTGACTGTAACCTACAGTTTTGTTTACCTCTTTGACATGTATGACATAATATTTTTCTATTATGTTTTTTAGCAGTGTGTCTTTGTTTTGCTTCTCTGGAAAGTTTATGGCAATTATTATGTATTTTTTATAAAAATCTTCTGCCTCTAAACAACTCTAATTTCTTTTACCAGTGCTTTGAACATAACTGAGTGCTCTGTTCCGTTAACAGTTGCAGACAATTTGCTAACACTTTTGTTTGTTGTTATGGGTAATTAAATATTTATAGGTAGGCAAGTGCTTCTTTTGTTTCCTGAATTCTGTATTTTGTGTTAATATCTGCACACATTTTGCTTGCTTTGATAGGAAAAGCATGTCCATGTTTTACTGAATACTTTATTTACTGGCCTTGATTGGTCTTGCGGACTGACTCTTTGCAACCAAATATTTCTTTTTTTTTTAAATATGTGGTGTGTTGTTTGTAAACAGTGTACACTTTAAACCTGTGGAACAGTTTCAGAGCTTGATAGTTGGCTTCATAACAGAGAAATTATGAGTGGGTACGATAAAGTCCACAAGTTAAATGCAGAGACATTCAGAACTTCAAGACCAGAGCTACAAGCAGGTGCAACCTCTGACCTGCAGTAGCCCGCAGCATAAATATGACTGATGTTTTCACACAAAATATTGAAAAGTGAAAACCATATGCATGTGCCACATGCTGTAGAAGCATGGCCAGATATTTAACCTTGTTACTAATTTAGTCTGAAACTTGACACTGTGAGCCAGAATTGTCTTTGCAATTCAATTGTAGGGCCACTGGCCCTGGACAATTGCCCTTAAAACCCACTCACTGTGTTTTTGCAAATGCTCATCTCCGGCATGACAAACTCTCGTCCTTGAGACTCATGAATTTGAGTCAGGTGTGTTGAAGCGGGTAGGAATCTAAAACCTAAAAATAATCTAAAAAGACACCAGTGTAAGTTTGACACCCCTAGGTTATTGATAATAGTAGCTCAAACTTCGTTACAGACACTTTGTTTAATAATTTTGCTGTTTGGATAGTAAAGTAAATCAACAGAGAGAGAGAAAAAAACTTCATCATACATTCCTCATACATTAAAGACATACCACGTTGTGCAATAATATAATTCTGAGGATAAAAATATAAATTCCATGTAAAATTTCTCCACTCCTTTTGCAGTGCCCTGAGCAGTTAGCTTCTCTCTACCAAAGTATATGTTGAAACTCTTCTGCTGGCTCTGTGACTTACTTTAACCCAGTCAATGACTTACCCTAGCTTCAATTTCACAGTGTGCTGCATCCGGTGCTCTTGAGACTGCGATAGCACTTCTGCAGCTGGGACTGCTGATTCATGTGTCCAGAAGAACCATTATTATGGACTCTCCATCAGATGTCTGTCCTAGTGGAGGACTAAGATTTACAGAGGCTCTGCATCTTTAATCATTATTATGTGATGGATATTATATGAATCATCTTCACCTACTGTATGAGAAATAATAGAGGTTTTAGATTTACATGACCACTCTGTGCTGCTAATTGAATCCCATCCATCTACACTGAGGTGTAAATACACGAAAAAAAGAGAAGGAGCACTTTGTCACAGAAGGGAATTAAGGGCTTAGATGGCAATATTTTTAACTGACTGATTCTATGCTGGGTTTAAACCTAAAAGGTTTTATGAGGCACTGGTAATTTACACCTCTTTCTAGTGTCTTTGCTTTATGTTTTACTCATAATGTGGTGAGTTCTTCTTTAAAGCAGGGATCGCCAGCTCCAATACTCAGGGCCCACTGTCTTGCAGACTTTTGATATTTCCCTTCTTCAACACACTTGACTCAAATTAATGGCACAATTGCAGAATTATACAGAGCCTGCATGATAGTGGGCCTTGAGGCAGGGTTGGGAATCATTGCTTTGAAGGACCTAATTGCAAACCCATGTGAGGCGGATAGTTGGGAAAAAAAAGGAGGAAAAGGTGCTTTAGAAAAAAGATGCAGGCTCTCCAAAAAGTCCAAGCAAATGAAAATCCAAATAAACAAAATTAAGGACAGGCTGGAGAACAAGACTAAGGAACAGGCTGGATAAAGGGAAAAAAAACTAAAGAACAGAAAATAAATCAAAATCACATATACAAAAGGACAATCATGGGAATTAAAACCAGCTCTTAAACAACAAAAGAAGAACTGGAGCAGAGTTTAATTGCTGCAGACATGAATAATCACACACATTAGGCAGTGTTGCTTGTTACTGCTGAGATAGAATAAAGCTCTCCAGTCTTGCAGTTAATTTAGTGAAGGCGATTATATTTTTACACAAGTAACAGGACAGTAAAAGCATGAAATAAGGAAATAACTCTTTATTCTAACATAACCTACTCAAATCTACCTGCAGGAAAAGACTATGAAATATAACATTGGCAACATTTGGTTCCAACACCATCTCCTGAGTTTTTGTTGTGTTTAGGATGAGATAGTTCCCATCACACCAATGGAAAATCACCATGGAAGAATTGTGCAATCTATATTTCAGGAACTGGAATCAGGTAGATGTCAGTGGTGATACAGATTTTATACACTTTTAAATTATTCAAAACACTCAAGTGGACACATGAACCCCTATTTTGAGTTTTTCAATAAATTACTTCCTGATTCAGGTAATATGTATTGTCAGAAATAGAAGGAAATCATCCACAGTGATTACCCAGAATGTTGAAAAAAATACTTTCCAAGTTAAGCATTAAAAGTTGCACAATCTTCATTTAAGCAACAATGGTGTAGGCATAACCCAAAGAAATTAAAGAACTGGCTATTTTTAGTGGGAAAAAAAGAAGAAAGAAAAGTTACAAATGTTAAATTTATTCCTTGAAATGGGTTTGAAAACACCACATTAAAGTTTAACTGTTAATGTAAACAATGCAAACTTATGATGCTCATTAGGTACATTGTTAGCAGGATTATCATCTTTTCCTACACCAGGTAGGATTAGTGTTACTAATCTGTAAAGTGCAGCAAATCAATGTCTTTTACAGGCATATTCACAACGTTGAAGGTGTTCAAAATTAATAAAAAAAATAAAAAAATAAAAAAACACAAATGTATAACTCAGGAATATAGGTTGTCTATCTTTTTTTCTCAGCTAATCTTTTTGGTTAAGGAGTCATCATGAACTGGAAGTCAAATGATAGTGTTATGCTTATATGGCTTCTACAGATATCTGATTAAAGACACTATAGGTTTCCTTTTCAAAATTGGGGATGTGGGGCATTTTGTGTCTTTCTGTCTCTGATACATAGACACTGTGTTCTTTCATATCACACTTGGCAGCCTGCTGGTCTAATTACTGTCTCTCTGTTATCTTTTCACCCAGGGAATGTACAGTTGCTGCCAGTTTGAGGATGAGACAGCGCCAGGAGGAAGCAAAAGCTCTTTGCCCCAGTACCACACCGTGACCACCATGCCTGCTGCCCCACAACAACACCTTGTTACAGCCACAGTGAACAACACAACTGCTATTGCCATGGTGCAACAGCAACAGCAGCAGAAGCATCACCAACAGCAACAGGGACAGACGTATACTACAATGCTACCTGGATCACCGCCAACTACAGGACATTCAGCAATGGCTCTAGGCCCCTCAAACAGTCCCTTACTGGAAGGCCCCATGCCTTGTTCTACCTTCTTGCCACGTCATGACCGCAGACTGGCTGTGGTGGATCGCTGGAACAGGTCAAAGCCAGAGAAAGTCATGAGTGGAAGCAGTAGTGGAGGTGTGGGCATTGGAGGAATTGCAGGAGGGATCACTGAACTACCAACTCAACAACAGTATCAACAAAACCTTGGACAGCACTGGAATCTACAAGGAGGGATTGCAAGTGGAACAGGAGGTGGAGGAGACACAGGGCTAGATGAATATAAGCGCTACTATGGTCCTATAGATCCAGAAGGATTAGGAGCCAACTCAGACCAACAGGCAGTAGGCCTTCAGCAGACTCCCAAAGCCAATTCTCGAGGTCTTAAAGCTTCAGGGATGCCACGGCTTCCTCCCAAAGGCCCCCAACAAGGCCAAGGGCATCTAATCTCTAAGCCGCCTCCTCCAATCCCATCGTCTCCTCGAAGGCCTCCCTTCTGGCGGCGAGGAAGCCTAACTCAGGCAAGGAGAAAAGGCTCAGGAGGTCCCCTGTATGAGAATATACTCCCTCTAGGACGGCGAGGAGGTGGGAGGTATGGAGCAGGCGATGGAGGTGGCAGGAGGGGACGCCGCCCCCCTCCACCGCTTCCTCTTCCCGTCCCCCTTTCTTCCCCAACACACACCCCCACCACTCCCTCCTCACCATGTCGTTTCTACTCATCATGCTCCAGTGCCTCGTCTTCCTCCTCTTCATCATCATCATCATCCTCCTCTTCTTCATCTTCTGTTTCACTTTCTCGGTCAAATTCCCCCTCTTCATGCTCCAGTGATAGCTCCTATAACTCCTCACTGAGTTTTCGTTATCGAGCGGGCGATAGGGATTTAATGGTAGATGACGAATATGACTCAGATCTTCTCACAGAGGAGTCCAGCCTCCTTCAGGGTTCACGAAGGAAGGCTCGCTCACGGCGCATGTCATCACGCTCACTGCCATGCAGCCCACCACCTCCTCCAATCCCGCCAAGAAAGCCTCGTCCACAGAGAGATTATGGGAGAGAGAGGACCAGCAGTCAGCTGGCACAGTTACAGGAGTGGTGGGCATCCTGGGGTGACAGAGAGCGGGGTAAGGGAGGAGTACCAGGACGAGGAGAAGGAGGAGTCGGTCGAGAGGAGAAAAGACATCACAAAGAGAGGGAGCGTGAAAGAAAAAGGAGGAAGAAGGGAAGAAAAAAGAAGAAAAGGGAGGAGAGAGAGAGAGAAAGGGAGCGAAAGCGGCGCAAAGCCAAGAAGAAGAGGAAGAAAGATGACAAGATAAGAAAGAGAGAGCGAAAAAAGTCAGAGCAAGAGGGTGGAGATGCTGAAAAAAGAGAGGAACTCAAATCAGGAACCCCAGACTTCCCCCCATACCCACCCTTGAGACGAGAGTCGTTTCGGAAAAAGAGCGAGAGTTCAATCAGAAGCTACGGTTGGAAGATCCCTGGCGAAGATGAAAGGAAGGATAGAGAAGAAAAAGAGAGGGACAGTGGAGAGGAAAATAGAGGAAAGGAAAGACAACACAGGCGGAGGAACAGCAAGCACTATCATAGCTCTAGTCGCAAGCCTTCTATATCAGTCAAGTTCTGGGGAGGGGGAAACCCATCTTCTGACGCTATTCCATCTGCCTTTCTGCCCCTGTTACCAGTTTCCTCTAAAAGAAGGAAGAGTAAAAGTTCAGACCGAGATGCCATGGGAAAGGAAGGAGAGAGGAAACCACTTTTGGGAAGGAACGAAAGAGGTGAAATGCATTCTAAGGAAGGATTGTCCTTCCATGAGTGGGAGTCTGAAATAGAGGATGAAGTGGAAGATTCAGAGCCAGAGAGGAGGAAAAAAGAGCATGGGAAAAGGCGTGGAGGAGAGAGGACTATATCCGATGTGGAACGGGAACGTGATAAGGTAGTTGGGATATATTCTGATGATGATGGTTCTTCAGGTGAATTTGGAAAGTTTGAGAGGTACTGGGAGGATCATGAAGGTAGGGCAGTGGGCGGGATTGGAGGAGGGGGTTGGTTTTTTAGTACTTATCCCTCCAGGGACAAAGCAGGCAGCATCAACAGCAGAGACGACCTGTTCCTGGAGCGGGGAGAACGATGGGGTACAGCAGAGACTGGGTGGGGTTCTAGTGCAGGTGGAGGAGGGGAGAGAGGGTGGGGATCAGGTTCACACTGGCCTCCACCTCCTCTCACTCCACCACCTCCTCGACGATACTGGTCAGTGGATAAACTTCACATACAGGATGAGAAGAAGAGTAAGCGCAAATCAAAAGACAAGGGAAGAGGGCACGCAGCTTGTTCCTCCTGCCATTCCCCACGACATCATCCACGTTCCTCAAAATGGACCCGTGCAACTTCACGAAGCCAGGAAGAGCTGTACCACCACTGCCAGAGTTTTGGTGGTCCTTTGAAGCCAAAACATGACTCATCCTCATCCAAACCTGAACGATCACACAATCCATCTAAATCCGGCAGCCAGTCAAATCTCAGTCTCCAGCAACGAACACAGAGAACAGACAGGGATCGAGATCGAGGAAGACAACCATCCCCGCCTTCATCTCTTATACCTAATTTGCCACCCCCACTTCCTGCCCTTCCAGCTCCACCATCCTCATCTCACTCTATCCATGCCCCTCCACCTACTTCTTCCTCTTCTGTGTCATCTCCGTCAGTGGTCTCTTCCACACAGGGGGCTCCCCAGGTCTCTTCAGTGGCTTCTGCAAGTGCCAAACTGCAGTACCAGAGACTACGCTCTGTACCCCAGCCCCAGAGATTTCCTCAGTCTCCTCACTTACCCCTCAAAACAAAGAGCCTTTGCTCACGAAGAGGTTCAGCTCATTTCTCCAGCGTGGAGAGTGAAGTCTGATATCCAGCAAGGCATTCAAAGTCATAAGAAAACCCTACAAAGCTGAAAGTAGATGATCTGCAAACATGGCTGCACATCAGCAAATATGGCTGTACAGCCAGGTCAATACAGTATATGCACTGAGCCCTTTCCAAAAGTTCTGCACAAACAAACCTAAAAGCCAAACAAACCAACGGAGTAGGTCAAAGGAACACAGGACCATTCTTGTATTTAAGGTTGTTTCCATATAATCCTCTCAGTATGTGAAGGATGACATGCATAGACTTGCATTTGGAATCAAGCTAACCAATAAAAGCAAATTCTTCAGAAGAGGTAGAACTGAAGGAGTTAAAGCAGAAAGTATTCAGAAGAATCTTTATGCTTGCTGAGGGCTCAGGAACTTTATAGTACTGTATACCTGCTGCTCTCAGAAGCCTTTAATACATAACAGTGTTCTTACTCTTAGTGTTTCTTTTAAACAACTCGCTTTCCCCAATTTTCTGTTTTCCCCAACAAACTGTTTACACCCCCACAGAACTGTGACGCCTACTTGAGGCACCTATGTTGTGTGATCAATACATTCTTGTTTAGAGGGATGGAAGGGTGATAACCACCTGCTTTTTTGGAATCCACTGCTTTTCTTTAGCTTCTTTTGTTCCCCCCTATCCGTGTATCTTAACCTTTCTATTTCCTGTGAACTTTTTGTTTCTCTTTCTACTTTTCTACTTGTTTCAAACCTTATTTACATGTGAATCTTATATTTTTTTTTCTTGTCACCTCCTTTCCTATTCTTCCCTCTTGGCTCCTCTCCTTAATGTGCTTATTCTGTGTGTCTGTGATTTTCTGTGTTTGTATTCTTGACAACAGGGTAAGTCAGCTCTGACTGATATTCTTCTGGCTTAATGAAAAGCTGAGTGCCAAACTTAAGTAGAGCTCAACATCAATCTGTACGACATTAGCAGCTGTGTTCCTTTTATCCTGCAGTTTACATTACCCCC
>CM047991.1:27334538-27349234 GCA_026261665.1 Melanotaenia duboulayi | reverse complement strand
CTTGCACATGTCAACATGCATTCACAAATACATCCATGACACATGCACGTTAATAAATCAATTCATCTACTCTCTTTGAGCAATACATTAGTCAACCCTTTCTCATGCTGAAGCTTTATTCTTAGAGACCATTACTTTACTTCTGTGTTATAGTTGTTGCTATTTATGGTGTTCTATATGTCAAGACATGTATTGATCTAATACACTGTAATCACTGTGCCATAATGTTCCAGCTTGGGTGCAAATGAAATGTTTTCTCAACTACCTAACTACAAAAATGGATGCAGTTTCTGTTCCTTGCCTGTGTTCGACTGAATGTACAGTCAGCCGCCATCGCCTGTGCTGCAACAAAAGCTACTAGAAGATACTTAAGGTTGGAAATTGTGGCATTCCAGAGGGTTTACATGCATGGTAAGGAAATAGAGACAGAGCTAATGTTTGGTTATTGTAGACTTAGCCTGATGAACAACAGGATGCTAATCATGTGGGGTACATGCTAAAAAGCGAGGGCTATGATGGTTTAAAAGTCAGTTTTATTATTTTGTTTACTTGACGTTTTATCTACAAGAGGTTCAAGTGGCGCAAAGACTAGAAATAATGAAGCATTTGTAAAAACTTATCAACCCAGGTTTGTTCACCATCAAGCCAGGGATAAGTATCCTTCAAGCCTTTTTCCAATTGTTCCTGCCATACATGACATGTCAAGTATGAGCATGAAGGCATAGTTGTGTAATGATCAGATTGGGATTTGCCGTTTTGATGTCAAAGCTACTGTGCCTGTGTTGCATGCTAGCAGATTAGATAAATGGTGGATCTGAGTGATAGTGTGCGAGAGAAACAATGGCACCTCCTGTGATTTTTTTCAAAGGTATTTCTCATCTTGTAAATGTTTAATCAAGAGCTATAGCTTTTTAATCCACAACCAGTTTGATACCAGCAGTTACACTTCGATGTCAAGCACTTAGCTAGAGTAATCAGTTATAACCACCAAAATTTTGAATTTGTTATTGGAAACTGGACATCAGAGCACTAAAAATGAGAAAAAGAGCTGCTGGCACAATACATTTGCATTTTATAATTGCTAAAAAAAAAAAATGCCTGAGCCATCTTTCCTAAAGGTTTGGTCAACTCATGTTGATTGCCTGGAACTGCATCTGAGCCATAATTTACTTCAATGGAATAAAAAAGAATAAAAAAATAAATAAATAAAAAGAGAGAGAACTTATGCTTTTAACATAAACTTATTGTGTAGAGTTTGTCTGACTTTCTTTAAGGAAAAAAATCTAGATATATATATATATTTAATTTACATATATATAAATATGTATTTGTGGCAGTGGGTAGCATTAGAGAAAATTCTTAATATCTGAGAATATTGTTTCTCATTCCAACGCCATTTGAGTGAAAATATCTCCAAAATTGTTCAGAAACACATATGCCATAATTTTCATCGACAGATTTACATCTTTCAAAAAAGATTACAATCAGCAATTCATAACACAGATTTCAGTCAAACTCGGAAAACCATGAACTGTGACGTGTTTCTATGCATTCACATAGCAAGTGATTTAAATTTCCTGACCCAAATTCAAATAAAACTTATCTGACTTACTGAGTGTAAAAACTGTTAGTAAAGATATGTAATTGTACATGAGCTCAATTGCACTGCAGCTACCAGTGGTGTGAACTCAAAGCTTGAGTGTTTTCTCTGATAAATGAACGATTATTGTTTTTCTTCTTTCCCCTTGCCTTTTTTCCTCATGTCAATTCATCGTGCTGGTATGTGTCTGCAATTGTAAAGCTGGTCTGTTTTTTAAAAAAAAAGAAAAGAAGAGTATATGTGGATATATTTATTTCACCTAAAAAAAGGCATATCTATATATAGATATATATGATAGTATATTTCAAGACTCTGAATCTATGTTATATAAGTTTGTCTACTAAATTTACGGTATTATCTTAAAGAAAGTGTCTTTTTTGTCTGTGTCTCTCCTTGTCTCCAACCTCCTGCCCAGCTCCCTAACCCACAGTGAAAACAGAGACCAGTATGTAACTGTGTTTTTGCTCACTTAAGATCAACCATCCGCCTCCATTAGCTATATACAGTAGCTAACGCTGGGAATTCAACATAGTGACAGCGTGGATGGGTGCACGAGTGTCTTATGACCTGTCACTGTAGCAGTGGTGGCGTGTGTTTGTCTACCCAGAGGGGCCTTTATTTTTGGTTTGGGCTACAGATCAACTTCTAATTAAAACTTTTATGGATACAGCAGCTTTTATCACAACTCTCTCACGTGTAGGGGTCACATTGTCAACCCTGTTTTGGGTTAGCCGGAACTGTGAGTTTATACTGTAGTGTACATTGAAGTGACCTCTTTGAAACCCTATGTAGCGAGCAGCACAGGCTTTTTTGCATTTCTTAGTAGCTGTATTACGATAAAAATCATGCACAGCTACCCCTGCCAACCAACCTGAATGGTATAGATATATAAGGACTTTGATGAAGTACATTGTAATGTATCTGCCAAGCTGCTGTGCTTTAAAGCAAATAGGAAACTGAATGATACACCACAAACACACAGTATCTAATTTTACAGAACTGGTGAAGGGATTTTGACACTTGTTGGGGAAGAAGCTAAACCTGATTGTGCAGTTTCCACTAAGGCCAGAAGTGGCTGAACCAGGGCTTTCATATGTAGATCCCATTTTCAAACACAACTGCTTACTATCAACATGTTAAAGTCAAAAGGAATACTTGTCAACTCAAAGTTTTTGTCCCATGATATTGGGTAAAACATGGCAACAGCACTGCCAATGGTCCTCTTGCTAGGCCAGCTTTGATATGTTTTCCTTTTTTGCTTTGCATTTATTCTGTATTAATCAATAGTTTGCTGCTTTGGAAACTATTTTCAACTGCTTTCACTTTGGGTGCACAAGTGTCTGGACAAGTGATATCACTTGTCCAGCTGAGAAGGGCTTCTTGCATCTTCTATCAACATCACTGTCATGATCCTACATGCAGTTTGGCCACATGCATAATCATCAACCCATGAGTCCAAACAACCAGCCAAGTATTTGTGGAGTGCCAACTTATTTTCCTTGATGCTGGTCAACTTTCCTGATGTAAAGGGCCAACAAGCGTTAATCTTGTGCACTTGAGCATTCACATAGTTCAACATTGTTTAGTAACACCGGACCGCAGTTAACTTTTAACCAAATTCAACCACTTCAATGGCCGTCAGAAGCAATCGCCCAGCAGCATCCATAGAGCCACCAATCAGTTGTCCATAGTTGACATAAGACAAGAAGGTGCGGCAACAGCACCAAACATTTGGTTGTATTTTAAATGAACAATGAATCTGTTTTGTCAAAGACAAATACATTTCCCACAATGATCTTAGGAGTATTTAAGCCCTGGTGAGGCCAGTTTTGGCCTACAGTGGTAGCACATTCACAGTTTTTGCTTAGATACCTCAGAACAATGTCTTAAAGCCTTGTATTACTACTGCTGTTTCTACTGACTGTATGGGACAATGGGTGGTTGTTCTGTGCTTTATTGTCAGTACCTCACATATATACAGACCAACAAACATGATAACATTATCACTCTCACACACACACACACACACACACTCACAGATCTGGTAAGATGCTGCCACCACTCTGCTTTAGCCACATCTGCCAAACAGTGGGGACAATGACAATATTGTGCTGTACTGCAAGCAGGACAAAAATAAAAAGATAATTTTAATAAAGAACTGAAACAAGAGTGTTTTCTTCTGCTGGTTGGACGAATGGGTAAAGATTGAATTCATTTGTCGTTTTTATGTTTGAGGAGTCTGGCAGACACTTTATAACTTGTATTATGTGGGATAAACAGAAAAAATAGATGTCTAAATGTCATAATATGGTAATATTGCATTACAGTTCCACAACACCAGTAACTGCTGCTTATATAATGATTGCAAAGCTGTACTAAATGAACAGTTACATAACCTTATGCTTATTGAAATTTAGGTTTTTATGGAATTCATTTAGATACAAAACCAAAGTGCTTGAAAATGGAGCATATGCACCATAAACACAGAGTATGTACACATGTACATACAAACGCAGAAAATATACAGCTCTAGACAAAAAGAGAGGCCACTTCTATTTATTCTAATATCAGCATTACTGAGTATTGCTACCAAAAATGAAATTCTTACACAAGCACATTTCATTCTGCTTTATGAGAAAAGCAAAGCTACAGGCTGACAGTGGCGAAAACAACTTTGAGCTAAAAAAGATGACAGCAGACTCATCACTCTAGAACTACAGGCTTGACATCAAGTGACCATCACAGTCGCAAACTGAGACTGGGGTGAAGTGCACAACAAGAATACCTGCAAGCAAGCTCCTACAGGCAGGACTGGAGTCATGCANTGAAGTGCACGACAAGAACACCTGCAAGCAAGCTCCTTCAGGCAGGACTGGAGTCATGCAAACCTCACCTCAACTGGTGAGAACCAAAGACCTCAAGTTGAGGTTGGAAAAAAAGTCCACAAGAACTGAACAGTAGAAGATTGGAGTAAGGTCATCTTCCCTGAGCCCAAATTTCAGCTTTGTCCATGGTTAGATGGAGACCTGGAGAGGCCTACAATCACAGTGTCTCACACTGACTGTTAAATATAGAGGAAGATCAGTGATAATCAGGGGCTGCTTCAGCAAGGCTGGAATCAGAGCGATGTCTCTTATGAGGGATGCACTGATAAAGCCACATACAAGATTATCTTAGTAAAACATTTAATTCCTGTGACTGAGACTAAACTCCCAACTCAGAGGATTACAGCAGGATCATTCTCCATGCCACACAGTTAGATGAAATGACATCTGGATGGAGAATCATCACATCAACAACCTGTCGTGGACAGTTCAGTCTCCAGATCTGAACCATGTTGAAAACCTCTGGAAAGACATCAAAAGAAAGATAGATGGTCACAAACCATCAACAAAGCTAAGTAGTTTGATTTTTATTCATATCATATATATATATTATATATACACATACAGTATACACGCACAAAGTGGTGATCTAAAATTTAAAAGCTTCAAAAGATAAAGAGCTGATTTCTCAGGAGATAATTTATTCCCTTTTTGAATTGACATTCACATTAGTATTACTGATACTACAAACACCAGAGTCTTTCAGATTATGTAAAACCCATTTAGGTTTATATCCTGACAGCTAATGTTAATTATTTAACCTTTTTATCTAATAATTAAGTTTGGCATGTCCATGAACTACATTTCAATGAAGTCAGACAGAGCAATTAGCTTCAACAATTCACCTTATTTTCACTGTTTTCGGTTTCTGTCCCAGTCCTGTGATTGCACTTTTCAGACATCTGTATAAGAAAGGCTATTTAAGAAATTTAAGGAGGAGAGAGTAAATGAGTGAAATAAATACTGAATAAAGGCGCTCATAGAATAAGGCCGGAAATAAAACAGAAAGGAAAGTGGGAGTATGGAAAGAAATAAAATTATACAGTTGTCATGCAGACTTCAGAATAGAGCCAGCCGTCATATCTGGTAGCAATTGGTCACCCCTGAGCACTTCCTTTCTTAGAAACACAGAGGACACAAATCAGCCCACACATATGTGCAAACATAAACTATTTTTGCATGTCTCTTCGAGTGAGAGAAACATATGACAGCCAAATAACCAGCCACACACACAATCTTACTTCCTCTAAAACAACAGAAGTGGACTTCTTGTACTCCTGCTTGTTGGTTCATAATATTATTATTAGAAAGCAGGTTTGGGAGTTCTGATGTGTTTACTCTAAATGAACTGTTATTACAAACCACACACCATGAGAGGAATGCACTGTATTTCTGCTTATGTGTGTTTGTGCTCTTTGATCAATGTCTCTCCTGGGGTGTAAACCAATGCACGTGAATCTACATAAAAGCTCTAACTAAATGCAGTTCTTGCCGTTTTGAAAGGTAGTAAAATGTCAGAGGTAGCGGTTCATTAAGAAATTGCTTTTTCCCCCTAAGGCACTCCATGTGGTGTTTACTGGATGACTTGATTTAGTGATTAACTGTTAAATGAAAGTGGTGTGAAAGTTGTTTTGATATACAGTAAATGCCAATGTGTGATAATTCATTTGCTGTTGACCTTAGCAGACATTCTACAAATTAAGGCAGATTCAGGTTCCAACAGTACCTTTCTTTTCTGAGCAATGGAGAAAAGGACGCTTTTTCACCTTGGAACTGCAGTGCCTCTGGTGTGCTCCTCATGCATGCAGGGGCTCTTTCTGGGTGCTCCAGCTTTCTCCCACAGTCCAAAGACATACATGTCAGGTTAACTGGAGGCTTGAAATTCTCACTGAAATGAGTGTGAGTGGTTATTTGTCTCTTTCTTTGTTGACCCTGCGATGGACTGGTGACCTGCACTTGCCTCTCACCTAGTAGCTGCTGGGGTAGTCTTCAGTGCCCTGCAACCCTACATTAGAATAGGTGAGTACGGAAAATAAATGGATGGATGAATATTTTAGAATGCGACAGAGCTTTCATCCAGAAAACGAGAAGATTTGGTGGAAATGTGGAAGGGCTGTGCCAGCTAAGCTGGCAAAGGGATGATGCTGTTTTGTGAATGTACAAAACCAGTTTGAAAGTCACTTCACTGATTTGTTTTTGAGCATAACTTCTCAGATCCTGCTGTATATTTTCCATCTAGAATCTCATTCAGAATATGACAACGAGCTAGCATAGCATACCTCAGCAACCAAGGTTACAGTCTGTGTCTGTTTAGTAAATATATTCCCTTTATTATGCAGCACTTACAGGTCCCATATTGTGCAAAATTCACTTCTAAAGGTTTTCTAACAGTCATATGTGTTCTCATAGCTTTTATATGAGGCCCAAAAATGAGAAAATTATGTCTCCTCTCTGACTGATTTSCTTCACTTTTTTAGCGGATGTGTGCTTAAACGGTGAGTCTGAGATCCGCTCCTTTGTGACCTATAGGGAAATAACTACTCCATCCAGAAGTGAATACTGCCATCGACTCGCCCCCAGCTAGCTAAAGCTGCCCTCTAAAATCACTTAGCAGGTGCCAGCGAAAACTACTGTAGATCCTCTCCCGGATAGGGGCGCATAAACATTTAAAGGTTCAGACACAGAAACAGCCCATTCTAAGGTAGAGCTCACAAGACCTACTTTAAGAATGGCTGACATTAAGGACCAAGGCTGAATTTCAGGTAATAGACTTTGAAAACAATGTTGTTGAAAAAAAAATTATATTATGGGACCTTTAAATGTAATTACAGGAAAAATGTTAACAGCGCACAGTCATGAAATTTCTTACTGATTAAATACAGGTTATTATACTCACTACCCTTATTTAAACAAACACCTGGAATACTTTACAAAAACTTGTGATCCAAAAAGCGATTGGTGTAGCAAATGTAGTAAAGTTGGCTCTACAGTTCACCTCCACAGTAAATTCTTGTAAAAGAGTGAAGAGTTTCACATCCATTGAGTGATATTCCTCTATCGACCTTGCTTTGTGGTATGCTGCATCACACACACCCTCGCTCATAAAGAGGGCATTTTTCCCATCAACCAATCAGAGAAAGGTTGGCTATAGCAGTCATTTACAGCATGGAGGGATCACTACATGAGAGGAACTATGAGAAATGGCTTCACACACATGTGCACACACTGCCATGATGTATGAGACACTTTTGAAGGCATCATACATTAGCAGGCGTGTATATTTTCTGATTTATGGCCAGAACCTCTAGGTCATACTGCTGCTGCTAGGGTGAGTTCAGGTAGTTGTCTAAGAGACATACATGTAAACTCAAATTAGTAAATTTGTAATTAGGTAGATTACATAGGCCTACAGTATATTAAGATGGATAACATTCCAGAATACAATTTTAGAGATTTTTTCCATTTTTTCTGAATTAAGATATCCTAATGCACATCAATGGCTGTTTATATTTTTTTACTTGGTTAACATTATAATGCTAGCTACATATTGGTTGCTCCAAAACTGCTCTGTCTTTCAAAAATAGATATAATTAGAATTCCCACTTCAGTGTTTTATACTTTTCAACCAGGGCAACCAGTTTAAATCCATTTATTTCCAGATTTATGCAAAATATCTATTAGTGTTTATAAAACATTTTTTTTTATAATGAGACATTCACCATTTGATTTATACAGTTACCCTTGAGTCTAAATGAACATTTTCTACTTAATTTGAAGCAAATTATTCCAAATTAACATTCACAAGGACGCATGGTGACCTAACCCAACAAGTACTGGCTACACCAGTGATTGGCAAGTGGTGGCTCATGGGCCAAATCTGGCCTGCTCCTAATAATATCTGACCCACCAGATTACATTGATTAAAACAAATAAATAAATAAATAGCAACAGTTGTGTTTCACTGACTAGAGACGTGATTCTGTTTGCAGTTACGCTGTGTTAAAAAAAAAACAGTGTGACCCCTTTAACGCACCACACAACTCTTCTAGTTACAGCAGAGTATATGTGTGCTTCACCACTGCAGGGTAAGGTGAGGGGAGCTTACCCTTAAGCTAGCTGCTGCTTCACCTAGGAGTGATCACCTCTCCTCAGCATCCTGAGCTCCAGGCAGAAAGTTTAACAGCTGTTTCTGTCGGGAGTTTTCCCTGATAGTGGAGGCAACAGACCAGAGTCTTATGGTTTCTAAATCGTCAAGAAATATTGCACTTCAGGAGGATAAAGACCAGACTGCAAGAAGAAAAACAACTTTTGTTGTTGCTGTGGGTGTAGTATTTAACACAAACACAAACTGCCCTTTTCCCTTTATAGAAGGCCTACTACTATTTGAAGAAAATGCAGTAAATTTTAATTTACTAACACTAAATCAGGGCTCTGCAACCTGTGTCCTGGAGCAGCAAGTGGCTCTCTGGACCTCTCACAGTGGAGAGAGAATTGATACACTGAATTATTTATTCATTAATTTAACACTAAACAGTACTAAACCTAGCTGTGTGATGATTTTGGATCACACAGTATGGTTGCTTCAAATTATGTAGATAGACTAACATAATGGACAGATGCCACATCATGTCAATTTTCATCACACATAAGTTCGTTAAATTGATAGAAATCTTGATTGATTGAGTCATGCCTTGGGATGACTGTTTGCTCAAGAGGGCTGTGAAGGACCTCACAGAGATGGAGCAGAGTTTAACCAGGTTTATTACAGAGTTCCTTAGAGGAGTTGTGTTGCCCCTCTGGCATTACCGTCAGAAGGCAACGAAGGTTCTGTCGTCTCAACGTGTCAGCTGTGGCGAAGAATAGAGGAGATACACACGTTGAGCTGGCGTTACTCTCATACCGGAAGKTTTATTCTTCCTCTGTGACCTGCTCTACTCTTTACCACCAGCGYGATAGGCGCCCCCTAGCGGTTGGATGTAGAATAGCGCTGCAGTAACTGAGATTACAGTAATGTAATGYATAAYAAATAAAAGAAAACTTAATGAAATTAGAATAGGGGTGTCTATTTTTATCCCCTTATCTATTTGACCCTCTACAGTTGCTTACGTAATACCAGATTCAGGATTCTCATCACCACAGTATGTTGATTAGCCAGGTGAGCCAGGACCGGGAAGGGGAAGAGGGATACTCCATCAATGCATGAGCGAGGCCTTTAAAGCCTAGTGGACCAGATTGTTTGCAGGTGTGTTCAATCAGTACTCTGGGGAGTGACAGTGGCGATGAGTGGCAGGAGTGGGTGTATCCGTGGCAAGGTCTGGTCAGGCATAACAAAGGGCGTGAATATAACAGTGAATGTAATCACTTGGCATTTTGTTAAAGTCTTATAAGTAAAAAAAAAAAAAAACATGTTAAAAAGTAATCTTTAAAACTAAGAGGGGGTTGGAGTTTAGTGGTGGAGCGATACATACCTTTCCAACCAGCAATCACATTGTTTGTTCCCATTGTTAGACAGCTTTTTCTCCATCACTCTTTCTCTAAAACCATTATTGTGGATAAAACTACAAATATGGATATAATTTATTAACTCAAAGACCCTAAACTAGCATTTTGTATATTTTTTTATCAATTTGTTTTTCCTATCATTTTTACTAGATTTTGATAACAGGGACGCATGTCTCAAATATCTATTTAACGGGGTTCCAGAGGATCTAAAGCATGCATAAATTTCATGACTAATAACACTAAAATTATCATAACAGATGATTTAGGTTCATTCAATTAAATTGCACAAGTGAGAGGCATAATTGTCTCCCTTAAATGGAAAACCAGTGATTTTTTTCTTTTTTATTTTGATCATGTTGTGAGCTGTAGGTTGAGGCAACTGGAAGCAGATAATGTTTGTAATGAGTGTTTTTTCTTTTCTTTTTTTTAATCATAATAACACCATCATCATTGTGGTGATGATTGCGGTAATGATTAATTGAAGTTTAAACATTAAAAGCAGCACCTTTATAGATCGGCCTACTCCTTTTCATCTGCCTCACCATTAATGTCCCCAAAGGGCTTATTAAACTGCCACATTCTCTTAATAGGTGCAATCACAATAGCAGCACACACTTTGATCATCTGCTTGATGGGGACAGCATATGCTACATGATACTGCCACTGTGTTTGCAGCTGCTTGGTGGTAAAATCATATCATTAAATGTCCAGATATGCCCTTGTAGTTAACATATTGTTTTGTCTGAATGCTCTAAAGAATTTTTCTGGTAATTGTTTAGTCCTACATCAAGTCGAGTCAAGTCAACTTTATTTCCATAGGACATTTAAAACAACCTCAGTTGACCCAAGAGCTGTACAGGACAGACAAGTAAAACAACCTTAGTAAGCAATAAAATAAAACATTCATACACTCATAAGAAAAATATCAAATAATAATTATAAAATGGTAGAAAATATAAACAACATTAAAAGCCATACAATAAGAATGTTTAAGAAAACCAATAAAACCCCTTTCTAACTAGAACTAAAAGCCAAAGAGAAAAGATGTGTTTTCGGTAGGGTTTTAAAGTGCTCTGTGCAGCTCTGATCTGGTAAGGCAGGCTGTTCCACAGCTGGGATGGCAANAGGAACTGTGCAGCTCTGATCTGGTAGGGCAGGCTGTTCCACAGCTGGGATGGCAACTTCTGAAAAGGCTCAGTCTCTCCATGAGCGTGCACAGCTTTCTGAACGTGCCAAACAGGATGGATGTTCACATTTCTGCCTCTATTTATGCACACAGTTCGATGCATTTAGGCACTGACAAAGAGGAAAGCACATATATTAGTTTGTGTACAGTGGCTAATATAAACTAAATCTTTCTTTTTTTTCTGCATTTATTACATTGTGTGGAATTGTTGATTTTTATGATGTTAAATGAGTAACAATAACAACTTAATGGATGCCAACATGGTGTCTAATGGCTTGTTTGTTAGCCATTAGTGTTGTCTGATTACCAGAGCCTGGCAGAAAAGGCCTGTTTGGAAGTGTACATCCAAGAAAGGTCCAAGAGAATGATGTGAAACCTAAGAAGAAAAAAAAATACAAGTGAATTTAAATTTCTGCAGTGCAAGGTCACATGCTTCCCTCATCTCTTTGTAGTTAACTTCTTTGGTCTTCAGCTTCAGGAGCTGATGGCGTTCTGCATTGTGATGCAACATCCTTACAGTGCACTGTGTGTGTGTTGTATTTTAATAGTGTCAAAGCTGCTCTTGTTTCAAATTATTTTCATGCTTCCTTTTCTTTTTGGTTTTTTATTTGTATCTATGTAAGTTATGTTTGCATCCATCTCTTTCTGTCCAGTGTGTGTTTTCTTACTCTTCCCTAACTGTGTTTGTGTGTGCACACCCTTGACCAAACATAGTGCCTGGAATACAAGACACGACATGATGGTAGTAGAAGAAAAGAAATTGCTCTCGTATCCAGGGGCAACGCAGGTAACAGGAGGATAAGCTTTTTGCTGCATCCCATAAGCCTCAACGCATGCTTGAAGATTTTCTCAGCTCTAACAGGTGTTTAGGAACATGCTGCATCATTCTCTTAAGAGGAGACTTTTTATCTCAAATTTGCACAGGATCATAGAATACATCAGCTACACACAGCGACACTATCAAAACATCATTCTGGTAGATTATGATTCCAGACACACATGCATGCAGCTGATTTCACTGATTAGTTTGTCCTGCCTGGTTGGTAGCACATTAATCAGTGAAATCACCTGATGTGTTCATCATGTTCAAGATGAAACCTGCAGATTCATGGAACACCATGAATGCCCCATCAAAAACAAACGAGACTTTTACTAACTTATAGAATTTTACCGCCCTGGAGCATTGAAAGGTGTGCAGCAATGATTAGTAATTACAGGCTTTTATGTGTCTGGACAGGTTAAAACTGCGAAAATTAAACTGAAAAGAAAAAAGAGAAGAGAAGGTCAACAGCAATTTTTGTGTAAGGCCTAAATAAAACCAAGATGCTTTATTATAGAGCAAACTTGGCTGGATCCAGTTATAATATTAAAATATTTACAATCACAACTTCAGCTATTACCTATTATTAAAATGCTGTGGGTCTCTGGCTGTGATTGCTGTGGTTCCCAGGCAGAGTGCAGCCAAGGTCATCCTGCCCTGCAGGGGGAAGGGTGCCTACGGCCGCAGCAGGGCAGCTTGCCTACCAGGGGAAGTTCTCCTGAGTGGCAGGTGGAAGGGGTGAGTTGGGGAGCATCGTGGGCTACAGGGTGTGTGGCCTGGGTTTCTCTCGGCGGTTCAGGAAGGTTTATTTCCACATTTCTTTAATCAGATTAGCTTAGTCACTGGAATAATTTCCCCAACCAAACCAAGCAGCCAATTAAAGGAAGTTAAATAGTTTTGCCCTTTACTATCATGCTTAATTTGCATTTTGCCTTCTTGTTTGTGGTTGTTGGATTTTTATCACTTAAGGTTTTATGTGAGTTTTGGCCACATTCCATTAAGGCCCTGTATTCACAAAACAAAAAACAGTTTGGGTACCAAAACTTCTTGAACAAATTACATCAAATTACGAACTGCTAGACAATATTTTTCAGTCCATGGCATCACTGTTGCTTTTTGACAGAGCTGCTTCACTCATTTAGGAAATTATTTGAGAATCACCTGTTAGCTATGCGCTTTGTCTTTTCATTTTCATGTGGGTAGTAATTTTTTTTAGAAAGATTCTGTTAAGATGAATATGGAAGACGAGAGCAGCCACATAAATTTCACTCAGGTCTGTAATAGTGTTTTGCTATGTGGCACAATTGTTCCTAAAATAAGATCTAAAACGCTGGTGAAGCCTCGCTCCATCACTACAGTCCTCATCTATGGGACAGCCTTCCTGAGGGTCTCAAGGTTGCAGAGACTATTGGTTTTTAAAAAAGAGACTCAAGCCCTATCTTTTTAGCCTAGCATATAACTAATTTTTATTTAATCTAGTCACTTTCAAATTGGTCTGTTTTTACTTTTTATTTAGTAATTAAACTTTGTATTTTGTTTATTTATTTTAATTATGCTTCATTGGTTCTAATTGTTACAATTTTAGATTGATTTGAGATTTGTTTTTATTTAAGATTTGTTTTCCACGCCAGTGTTTTCCTCATACAGTAGGTCCTCCACATTGGGAGCTATGCCTGCTCTAGCTGCATGGTTGTTGCCTTGGGGATTGCACTTGCCCGGGTATTTGGTGCCCTGCATTGTAGACTTTTGGCTGTGGTGTGGTCCTGGTCTGCCCTGATCTGGGTCATTCCCATGGTGACAATCTTTGTGCTCGGGGATTGGGTTGGCTCTTGGTGTGGATGGACCTCTAGGATAATGTTTCCTCACCTGTTTTGTTAAAAGATATGTTTGTTTATACTGTTTTTTTAATTTTAGACAGTTTTCTTAGAGTAGGCTCAAGGGGTGGGGGATGGGACTCAGTGTACGTTAGCTTGTGTGTGAGAGAATATAATTAAATGTGTGTGCTTTGATTTGGTTTGTGATAAACTTTGGGTGGATAATCTGTGGTTGGAAATGTCAAATATTAGTTATGAAGTAAAATATAAGTTACGTTTCTAAGTGTGGTGATCCTAAAATATGAAAGTTATATTTAGGATGGAGATATGTGTGTCAGCTTTATCTTTGCCACAGGCCTACAGTATGTCAGGATGTGCAGTATTTATAATACTTACATCAAAGATGTTGACCTACTTTTGAAAGTATGGGAGCATTACTTTTCCTTGCTAAAACTATTAACTGACCTTTTTTATGCTTGCACGAAGCATAATGTTTGATTTTTTTAAATGTTTAGTTCTGACAGTTCCCTAACCTTAAAAAAAAAAAGAGAGACCATGTTTCCAGCCGGTATAAATAAATTCCTTTTCATTGCATAATGCTTCATATATTTGTAAAAGATAACTTGTGCAGATAAAATTTGATATTTTGAATATACAAGTCTTGCAATAAACCCAACCTTCAAAGAGAGAATAATCTATTTGCTATTGGAAGCGTTTTGTAGTGTTATAGATTCAAAAGTACATTTTGGACAATGTAGCTTATGATGCCATTTAATTACATTACTGCAGGTTTCTGTTTGAGAATGAAAAGCATACAGTTAAGTTATAGTTATATATATATATATATATTATAGTTAGTTATATATTAGTATTATATATGTTAGTATAT
>CM047991.1:27322183-27334453 GCA_026261665.1 Melanotaenia duboulayi | reverse complement strand
CATATATGTGATCATATGTATCATATATGTGTCTCAGTTTGGCACTGAGTTCCAAAACATCTAATAGTTTGTAAACACAGAAGATGTTTTACATGTAGCCAAACTCTTAACTGTGAGGATATGAGCAGGATANGAACATCTAATAGTTTGTAAACACAAAGATGTTTTACATGTAGCCAAGCTCTTAACTGTGAGGATATGAGCAGGATAAGATTGAAAAATGAAAAACACCTTTGGGTGTGCCTAAAAGCTTGAGAAATCCATTTTACATCCCCACCAACTGTGTCCTACTTTCAGGGAAATTCATGTCGGTGTAGATGCAGTTGTTTACATTTCTGACAGATGAAAAGAGGGAGATTTTTTTTTCTCCTTACCTAGTTTCTTTACATTTCTTTCAAGTTTCCAGCGTATTGTGATCATTGTAAGATCTTCAAATTGTTCCATAAGGAATCGTCTGACTGTAACAAGTGTTTTCTGTAGTAGCACCTATCAAAACTAATGCTACTGTACTAATGGAGATTTAAAATTGGAAGAGATGTTTAATCTGAGTTGTTCTGGAGGAAAAAATGATATAGTAAAACTGCTGGAGGTCATTCATATGAAAGGCTAATGGGCTCGACAACCGGGAGGTGACGTCGCTCCTTTGGAACCTGCGTGATGAGATGAAAATTGCTGCTCTTTTTGCAACCGATTAAGCCTGGATGCTCTTTTCTTTTATTAGACAAATGCATTTATCCTGGATATGTGAATGGTAGCCTACTTTTGTGCAGTAGGCCTCAGGTTTCTGTCTCTAATTGCCCTACCTGCTCTTTAAAGGAGTAGTACACCCAAAAATATGTTTTTTGTGCTGTATACAACACAGAATTACTTAATTGTGTTGAAATTCACATATTCTATATCAGTATATTTTCTCTTTATTTTAAAAACAGGGTCTCATGGGTAAAAAAATGGCTCATAACGCCCTCTATAGGGTAAAACCAGATTATGTCTTTCGTGACAGACAGGTTATCTATGTCACGAGAAAATTAAAAAAAACCCACAGTCCCTCACTCCAGATGCAAACAAATGGGTCCTCATCTAGCAGCCATAGCAACCCATGCCTACCAACGTATATGAAGGGATGTGAACTTATATGGTGTAGATTTACTAGTTTCAGACTTCTGTTTTTTTCAAAGAGTTTCTAATGAAATATTCCTGTAAAGGGACGGATTTGTGCTTTTGGGGGGTGTAAAATTAACACCGGACTTTATTCTTTACCTGCTGATCCTCATCTGGTGACAGACAGCAGCTCAAATCGTAGCGGCGCTTCCTGTCGCTGCCACAACCTGCGGCGAGTCTCCACAGCTTTCCAGAGCTGCTGGAGTTGCTGACAGGCCAGCGTAACAGCGCTAACGGCTCAGACTGATGCGGTTTAGGAGCACCTTGTTCATGTGTAGCTGAGGGAATTCTGGAGGGGAAAGTCTTCCAGCTCAAAGATCGCTCTGTGGCGTAGGTGCTTTGTGAATCTCGCTTTGCATCTTGCCTGTAAGCTGAGCTGCTGTCTGTCAATCATTTTGGCCTATGTATCCCGACCTGCCCACTCTCTGCTCACTGATCACCCCACACCTATCACCCCATCCATTTCAGTTTCAGGCATTTTTTAAATTCGGCAGGAAGGTGGAGTTACACAAAAAGTAGGATGTGTAGTCACACTTTAAGTCATTACTTACCCCAGTGCTTTTTGGTTTTTAGGTTGTCAGTACCAAGTTATATTTTGACTTTTATAAAGCCTTCTATTTATTAGTTGTAGTGCCAATCAGACAGGCAGGAAACTACAAATATATTATTACATTTTATAGTAGAAAATGTTCCTTTGTAATCCAAAAATCATAACGATACTACTTATGTGGTGAGTCAGTATGGAATAAAATCTATTTAAAACCAAACCTTTATTCATGTAGCTCTGCTTTTAATAAATATGTTACTCTAACAGTCTTTTCCAAGTCTAAATGTACTAGATGTGACAGTGACTCTGTTTATCTCAAAAATGTGATTGTCAGTTTTGTCACACACACTTAGAGCAAACCTCCTGCTATTGTAAGTCTACCTGTCAAAACAGATGACAGGGATTGTGCTACTTTTAGTATGAATTCATTTTCGAAACTGTAATTCTGGTAAGGATAAAGTCCCATGTCGATGCAGAATCAAACCCGAAGATAACATACTGGTTTTTGTTCCTATCTCCGGAATACAACGTGCAGAATAAAATCAGGTCAAGACAGAAAGTGTAAGACTCGTCGAGATAGATAGGCAGAGAACAACAATGAGGGAAGCAATAACAGAAAAATAAAGAGACCAAGATAGACCCAAAAAGTTTGAAGAAAGTGAGAAGAGATTTTTTATTGTGAAAAATGGCTCACAGAAGACAAGCAGAGCCAAAGTCAAGTATAAGAAGAAAGAAAAACAAAGAAAAAGTAAAGATGAAGACACATGCTCTCAATGTCTTCTGTTAAAGCTTCTATTTTACACTATTCCAATTACTTTTACTTTTGTTACTCAATGCTTCACAAGTGATGAACTGCAAAATATGACATTTAAATTTTACCGTAGATCCCAATATTACTCTGTTCCATTTGTATTTGCTAGATCTTAACCATAGAGCTTTACAGTTTTCATTTATTAAATTTGCTATGTTACAGGCAAATGATTTGATAGTGATGAACTGAAAAAAGGATTTGGGGTCAAGTGTACTGTAAGGCACAGTGTATGTCATTGGAGAGAATAACATATTTAAAAAAAAAAGCTGTGGATGAAATAAGTTGGAAACTATTTAGGGGCATTATAAAAATTATGCATATATAATTTTTTTTAAGAGACCTTAAGAAAGCTGTGCATAAACAAATGCTACAAAACTTAATTAACCAAAGTAAGGTCGTAAAGAAAAATGGTTAATTGTCATCAAAATTGTGAGAATCTGATAATGCCATGCAAAAAATAATTACTGTGAGTTAATGCCGCTAACGGTGGTTCTGTAAGCCGATGAATCATTAGTGAGTTTCACACACTGTTTCTTCATTTTGGCTCAGTTTCTCTAAAAAATAAATAACACCGTGTAAAATGTCATGTCTGACTGTTAATGAGACTTTAGTTATTACCATAATTATCATTTTAATAGATTTGATTATTTTTTATGCCAGAAAACTATTTTAAATATCTTGCAGGTTGCTTTTGTAATGTAATGTACTCCATTGGTGGCATTTTTTTTTTCTTCCATGAGTTTGTGTGATTTAAAAGAATTTATAAAGAATTTATAAAAGCATGTTATAGTAGAGTTTTAACATGTTCTGTATGATCTCCACCACTTTTCACCATAACATTATTCCATGTAGATTTAATCATGGCTTTAATTAAACATCTTATATATGTTATATGTGTATTTGCATGTTCTTTGTTATTTTAGAATTAAAGAAGCAGGACTTATTTGTCGTTTAGAATGTTCCCATTTTCCACAGTAATTCTTTTTTTTTTTTTTTTTTTTGGCTCTCTGGGTATTTTCCCCATCAGAAAATAATTGCTCTTAAAGTATGTTGTTGAACTAAGAAAGAAAGCCTGTTCAGATTCAGAGTCTTTGATGTCTCAGCACTGTAATACTCTTCTGAGGACTGAACAACCAGCCGTCAGAGCAAGACTTCACTTGCCAAGTGAAAGCGACAGCAGCGCAGTGAAAAATCACTTACAGTATGTGGCATCAGAACACAATGTACAGTGACATGTGGAAATGGAATGACAGAACCTCCGGCTGTGTCAGCTGGCTCATGATAAGCAAAGGAGATCATAGATCAAACACTGAACAGGAGAGATACATACTCAAAGATATAGTTAATCTGTGCTGGTGAGGTGAGAGGGTATACTGAATGAAAAGTTAATATCTCAAACAGACTTACACGGAAGGCATTACAATATTATTATTCAATTTATGCACATTAATGTGGCAGCTGGAACAGATTTGATGCTCTCTGTTGGTTCAAAATGAAAAAAAAATCTTCATCAATGTAGGAAAGTTGGGTTTTCTCGACATTACACAGTCAACATGGCGACAGTGGACGAGATCGTGAAACATAACAGCTTCTTCTAGATTCCTTTCGCTGTTTGCACTTCAGCTGCCAAACACTGTCCCTGCGATTTTCGATGGGGATGCTTTATTTGTTGCAATGCAGAAGCAAACAGACCAAATTGTGGACATAAAGAAGACAGGTGAAAGGCTCCACATGAATCTTTAATGAATAGCATAAAAGGGCCTTCAGGGTATTTTTTTACATATTTTCATTTGTGTCAAAGCATTTAGTTTCACTTCATTGATCGGCCAGGCTTAGAAGGATTTGAACAAATAATGTTTATTATTAATGTAAAATATGCCAATTGATAATTGCAAAATGTACATGTGAAACCCCTACATACCGAAATGATGCAGCGTTGGTGAGGCCCCATAAGAAACAGAGGGCCAAGCGATACAATCCTTAAGCAGCATAAGTTGAAAATATGCAGGAAGCCACACAACATGCAAAAGAATTACGGACAATGTGTTCTCACCACACAGTTGTGGTGTGTGTGAGTGCCATGGCGTAATCACTCCCTCCGCGCAAGTGATCAGCCATGTTGCCATGACGAGGAAAAATAAAGAGTTCTCACATTGTGCGCATGAATGGATGAGAAGATGGCAGCAAATTTTACCTGTTTCAAGATGTTTCTTGACACAAAGACGATCTTTTAAAGACAGTCACGCCACGCTGTCGAGCATGTGCTTGGTCGATGCCGCCCATACAACCATGCACTGCAGCTCTGACTGAAAAATGCCATTTAGTGGTGTGGAGGAAGGACACCTCTGGCTCCACATACAAGGAACATTTAAAGATGTTGCTGATCCAACTCAAATTTGGTTAAAAACCTTCCACATTATTAAAAAATGTAAGGAAAGTGGAAACTTTTATCTTCAAGGAATAAAAATTTCAAAAAAACTTCTTGAATGATTGGTGATTACTTAAATGTTTGGTGAAATTAAAAAAAATAAAATAAAAAAACAGTGGAACTCAGAGCTATGTTCAATAATAAAAATAAGGGAATTCTACGATGTGAAGAGAACTCAAGAGATTTGGACTAAAGCTGTGTAGCCATAAAAAAACATCATCAGTCCAAGATCTTGGTGAAAAGTTAATGCCACTCTGGACAAAAGTAAATGAGACATTGCNAGTCTTGGTGAAAAGTTAATGCAACTCTGGACAAAAGTAAATGAGACATTGCAGAAACTTATTAATATGATGCCAAAGCAAATGTGTGCTGCAATTAAAGCTAAGGACAGTCCATGTGGCTTTTTGTTTTAGATGGGCACTCAAACCAACCTTTTACAGTACATTTTGACAAATAGCATCTGAAACCTTATGATGCATTTAAAGTTTCTGTTGTATTTCATGTGAGGTACACCCTTCATTAGAATAAGTGGGTATACAAGAGCAGAGGATAGATGGAAGGGTAAATCCTGCAGATTAATGTTAGAATCTCAGCACTGCCACACTGAGCCTGTATTAGGAATAAACCCAGGAAGTGTATTTCAGCTGTATTAATTCCAAATCTACCCATGCATCATATTTTTCATAGTTTGAGAATGTTTTAATTTCTGCCTAAGACCATCCAGTAATTGTTTTAAAACAAATGGATATTAATGTTTTCTTTCTCTAAATCAGATCTTAGTTATTGTGACTGCAGCTGCCTCTGGTATCCTCAGGAAACAGTGTTTTACCCCATTTAGAGGCCTGCTAACAATGAAATGTGCATCAGCTACTATAACTGACTAACTACTATTAGATTCTTTACAATGACTCAAGTTTGTATGAACTACTCACCAAAGAGATGATTGGTGAGTCACTGAGTTGGTCACCCAGTGTGTGGGTATTCATATGCACACACAAACTCCACTCACTCCCAGTTCCTACTTATTGATGCCACTAAAATCTCTGATTTGAAACTAATACTACCAATTACTTTTGAGAGACAAGCAAAATGTGCATAATAAATTATTTCTTTCTACGCTGTCACTCAATGACTACCAGAGCAGAACACCAGACTTTAGTAAAGTGAATTCAGTTGAGGAAGCAGCTTTCCCAGTGGTAAGCTAAGCTAAGTTAATACAGCGATTAACTTGATATACTCATACAAACATTAGAATAACAATTGCCCAATAACAACATATTGTCTGCTCTCTTCTTTCTTGTTAGCTAGCTTGTGCTAAAAGGGATGAGTCAGCTAATGAGTCAATTGAGGCAAGGAAAAATGACAATCAGTAAAATGGTTCTTAAGTTTTAAATGACTGATTCGGGACTCACACATCCCTGTTACACATTTTTGTAGCATTTTTGGTGTTTTATTTGTGTCTTGGAGCATAACTTCTGTAAAAAATATCAGCCTCCACAGCTGTTGCCCAATCCACTGTAGAAACACAAGGACCTCCTTAAAAATCTGTCTTCGCACATTTCTGCAGTGCTTGTGGGTTTTTAACAACTATTCCTTCAAAATAGCTTAACATTAACAGATTGTATGTGTTTGTAGATATTAAACCTGAGATGGCTGAGACAGAAAGCAAAAATAAAACGAATTGTAGCTTTAGATTCTCTTTTGTTCAGTTCAGTAGAAGCAGATGTGTTAACTTTGTTATTTTAAGTTTACGTATGTAGCACAGTCCACAGAACTATAGTACTTTTCATTTAATCAGATTCCTTCTGGTTTAATGATCCCTCCCATTTTTCTATCAGAGCCAGGTTGTCACATAGAGGAATATCTGACATTAAATGCATCTGATCATGTGGCATGCAGGTCACATAGACATTTTTAATGTTAGTGACCTGAACTCTGGCCTCTCCTAATAATACAAACAGTACCTCAGTTCACAGTGTTTTACTGAGTTTATTAAAAACGTGTGATGCCATAAAACTGATGTATAGAGACATTTCACCTCCCAACAGCAAATCATTGATTCTTTAACATGTTTGTTCTCATTAACCATAGAAAAACAAATTTAAACTACGTCTATGTAAGCATCACAAAAATATTGAACAATGTATTTTTGCTTGTGTCAGAGGCCACAGAGTTAAAAAAAAAAATAAGAAAAGTAAAAATAAAATAATATTCTTCTCTGTCTCATAGTTGGACTCCGCTGTGTGCTTCATTTCCGGTGAGTNGCTCTCCAAATGTGAAAAGTAAATCTGTACATCTGGTATTTTCTAGTTGTCATGCTTCACGCTGGGTCCTGGGTCTTGTTTGGTTTGGGTGTGTTCTTTGGTTTGTGTTATATTTCGATCTTGGTTTATAGTCTGGTGTTTGTCGTGTTTAGTTTCTGTTATGATAATGGTTTAGGTTTTGGGGTTTTTGTGGTGTTTTAATTTTGTCATGATTTTGGTTTTTACTTCTGGTTTTTGTCATGATGAGTTTCTGTTTTAGATCATGATTTGGGTTTTTGGTTTTGTCATGTTAAGTTTAGTTTTCCCTGATGTGCTCTGTGGTTTCTGTTTCTGGCTCGTTAGTTCACCTGGTCTAACTACTCATTCACTTCACCTGGTACTTATTCACCCTCTGTGTATATGTATGCCATGGTTTTCAGTTTTCACTTGTCAGATCATTTTGGTTCATCTTTGTTTGTGTGGTTCCCTGTTTCTGGTTTTGTAGACAATAAAACCCCTGTTACCTGCAGCGAGCTGCGTCCTCCTGACCCTGACTCCAATGCTAGACATAACACTAGTGAAATGCTAAGAAAGTTAATTAGTTAAAAGCAAAAGCTTTAATAGATTAGGACAAATTATTAGTATTTAGTATTATTAGTAGTATTATTATAATTGCTGTTGTTATTTTTTTGTTGTTAAATGTGTGGTTAAATTTTTATTGATACATAATTTAAAGTATGAACAGACATTTTTGTGGCATAACATTTGCAGTAGCAAACAAAATAAAAATAAAAAAAAATAAAGTACCATGAGTGTGAAAGAAATGCAGTTTTATTACACTGAGTCCATAGTAGTGCCAATGATGCCACTCATTTAAAAACTCCAGAAATAACCAAGATTTAACCATTGATGTAGTAGTCTTGGGTCATTGTATTCAAGCCTGAGTTTGGTGTTTAGATCAATCTCTTTCGGTCTTGTCTTGGAATTGTCCACATTCTTACTCTGTGTTATTTCAATCTGCAACTAACTGATGTCTAACTTGTTTCTTAAAACTCGCCAAGGCTGCAGCTTACTGACATGACTGAAGTGCTTTGAATTATCTGACCATTAGATGTTATCGATGTGAAGAATGTAAAAATGGATGTAAAAGTTCTTGCTTCAAATGCAGGTGATAATATTATTAATTTGCACTGTGTGTATGACTGTGACTTATGGACATACTAAATAAAGGAAACTTTCTGAAAGGTGATTACCTAAAACAAAAAAGGTTCATGTGAAAAAAAAGGTGGTAAAAAGAGAAGCCACAGCACGAATAGATTTGTGGTTTGAGTCCTGTCCTGAGTCTGCACAGCAAAGACTGTTGCTGATATTTAAACAATGATATTTATTTCATGTGTGAACAATCTTAAATTTTACTGTTCCTGGTGAAACTGGGTTGTCTATATAAAAGATATTTGAAATCTTATTATCTAAGCAGCTATGTTGTAAATACCCACCTTACCCATCATAATACACTAAGATGTAATCCACCTAGCTTGTCCTGGGTCTTCCCAGGGGGCCTATTCCTTGTGGGATGTGCTAACTGAGTCCTAGAGGCATCCTAACCAGATGCCTGAGTCCTGCTCCTGTCATGCAGAGGAGCAACAACTCTGAGCCCCTTCTGGATGACCGCTCACCCTACCTCGAAGCGAGAGCCCAGATACCCTGTGGAGGAAACTTATTTTGCCTTGTATCTGTATCTGTGATCTCATTCTTTTGATCACTACCCACAGAATGTGACCAAATGTGATGATAGGAATGTAGATTGACCGGTAAATCGAGAGCTTCACCTTTCACGCAGCTCCTTTTTTACTCTGACAAACTCATGCAGAGCTTAGATTGTGGCAGATGCCACACCAATCTGTCTAATAATCTCTCTCTCTATTCTCAATTATTGTAGGATGGGTGAGAGGGGCTTCATGCCCCCCCGTAAGATTACCCAAGGCAAACAGGTACTATGTGTGGGACCACACCAAGAGCAGTTCAAGAAGACCTCTTAAAGGACTCTCTTGCCTAGACACAGATCACTTGTGCCACCCATCTGGAGACAGTCCTAGGTGTTGGGCTTGATTGCACCCCTGCACCCATGAACTCACCACCTGTAGGACTGGCCACAGATCAGGTGCAGTGTGGGGTGTTTGGTAGCCAAAGATGAGATAAGGGGTCTGATCTTCGACTATAGAAGTTGACATAAATATTCCTATAATTAAACATTATTCAGTCATTTTCTTTCTCTCAATCAAATAGCTGTTTTTTAAGTAGGCTATACGGCTTGATAAAGCAGTTCATCAAACCAGGAGAGCCACGCTCTGTGTAGCATGTGAGAATAGAGTTAAATTACGGCTTCCTGTACAAAACAGTTCTGTAAGTTATAGAAACAATTCATTAAGATTGAATGTTTTTTTTTCAAATGTGCTCAGATGGAGCCAACAATGTTTTCTGTTATTTTAACCTATTTTTGAGTGTCCTGCAACCAGCACATCACACAGTGTTAACATGTTATAACTGGGCTGTAAAAATATTTGCTCCTAACTTACCTTTGTGCTTGTAATAAACTAAAACAGGCTCCATGAAGAAAGTGTGGTTTCAAGTTGTTGTAGATCTAGCAGCAATGTTCCAGATTTTGCCAATTATCCTATTTTCTTGCAATTTTCATTTTTTTTTATCACAAAACTAAACTGTCTGCTTTAGCCTAGTTGACCTTTGTTGCAAAAGCAACCAAAAACAATTAAAGTAGAGATTCAACAACAATAAGAAGTACTGATTTCTTTTATGATAGTGGTTTTATTTGCTTCTAACTTGCATGTTAAACAGTCAAAGCAGTTTGACAACCAGAACTTTTAGCCCTTACTGGATCAGTTGTATCGATCAATAAACAAGCAGCTGCGGTATCATGATTACTGAGAGATATAGTGCAATAAAGAACTCTCTCATAGCCCTTTTAACTGGACAGTCCAGATAACAATTCCCCAGTGACTAGAGGAGAGCAGTCTGGTTTAAGTTCATGATCCCCATCAACCCCTTAAAGTATATTGAGGGAGACAGCAAAGGCAGTTATGCGTGGAATCACAATTTCATTCTTAACTAGCACTAAGAAAAACAGAGGGCTATTTTCTCAAGAGAAAGTAGTCTAAATTGTCTAAGTCTAAATAATTCTTACAAAGCATAAAATGTATGAATTTGGTAATAAACCAAATAAATATCTTACTAATATAGAGAAGGCTAAATCTGGTTCGCAAACCATCCTGTACCTAAAAGATAAAATGGGTAAAAAAGTATTTAAAACCAAAGACATTAATAATTTCTTTATGGGATTTTATGAAAGCTTTTATGAAAACTCTGAGTTAGATGATCCTTCTGATGAGCGGAGGAAGACATTCCTTTTAAGTGTAACGCTTCCTTAAGCATCAGATGACCAGAGAGAAATGCTAAACATACCTAATACATATTAAAAGGTTAAAGAGGCTATTAACTCATTTCCAGATAACAAGGCCCCAGGACCAGATGGTTTACTCCAGAATGTTAGAAAACATTTTGTGATTTGCTAATTGATCTGCCTCTTACTATGTTATCATGTTCTTTGGAATCTGGGGCCCTCTCTAACACTATGATTGAGGCGAATATATCTTTGATCCGGAAAACAGGCAAACCAGCTGATGGATGTATATCATAGATCTATCTCTCTGTTAGACCTAGATCAGAAGTTACTTGTCAAATATTAGCTAGAAGACTTGAAAGTATTCTTCCTGATATCTCAGTAGTCCAGACTGACTTTATTTTAGGCCGTAATATATGTAATAATATAAGGAGATGGCTTAATTTGATACAGTTGAGCTCATGGGCTAAGGTTAATTCCATTGTAATATCATTGGATGCAGAAAAGGCCTTTGATAGAATCGATCGGTCTTATATCCAAGCTGTCCTTACTTTATTCAATCTAGGCGACATCACTTAATGGATATCACTTTTATATGCTGCTCCACGTGCATCAGACATTACAAATGATCTCAGATCCCTTAATTTTGGAGTAAGGTGGGGCTGCCGGCAAGGCTGCCATATCTCCCCTCTTTTATTTGCCCTAGCAATAGAATCCATGGCAGAAGCCATCAAAATGTTTTTTGGTATAGAAATGGGTAAAGTGCGCCCCAGATTCTGATTTATTCTGATGACATATCTTAGTAAGAACAAAATTTTGATGACAACAGAAGTGGAAATTATAACTTCTTTTAGCCAGTTTTCTGGATAAAAAATATGTTTTTTAATCTGTAGCAACGCCACTGTCTTCTCATTTACATTTATCCTCCAGCTGTTCTTTCCCTTTTTATTTTCTCCATCTGGATTCAGATATTTAAGAATATGTGCTGCTCCCTCAATTACTGGTATGTATAAATCTAATTTGTACTCCTAACCTGTAGGGATCAAAGAAGACTTATCTAGATGACAGCCCTGCCTATATCTTTTCTATGGTGAGTTCATCTCTTTAAAAGGATTACATTTCCACAGCTGTTGTTTCCATTCCAAATTATTCCAATTCTTCTAACACAGATCTCTTTCCATTCTTAATAGCTCTTTGTCTTTCTTCCTCTGGAAAAATAAATGAGCTGAGTTAAAACGCAGTGTTACAACAATCTGTTGAGAGTGGGGGTTTTGGAGTCCCTCATATTAAATCTTATTATTTAATGTTTATACTTCGCTGACTGGTTTACTGAAGACCCCAAATCCACATGGCTCTCACTGAAGGCAGCTCAAGTGGCCCTTATTCCTCTCTGTCACATATATCTAATAAATGGGTCTGTAATAAAATTAAAAAGAATGCTATACTTCAGAATTCTCTTGTCTCTTATCAGGAAATCAAAGAGAAATGTGTCTGCGCACTCAGATTTACGTGAATCTTGATTTCCACCCTGTTCTTGAAGACTCAGCCTTTACTTGGTGGACTACCAAGGGTATCAAAACTGTGGGCGATGAGGTGTTGAATGGAGCAGTTAAATCTTTTAGCCAACTCAGGGAAAAATATGATCTCCCACAAAATTATATATATATA
>CM047991.1:27289677-27304323 GCA_026261665.1 Melanotaenia duboulayi | reverse complement strand
CAACACTATAAAAGTTATTATTTTAATCTCATGTAAATCTGCTAAATAAAACTGGTTTTATCCTGTCAGAGGGATTCATCCATTCCACTCATCAAGACATAGGACAGACTGTGGACAGTTTTCCGTTTTTAGGAAAGTAGAATATGTCATTAACCAGCACAATACCATGGGATAGTGACTAATATGTTCACTTGGTTAGAGGTAGCGTCACTGTTTGCATGAGCAGCAAGCAGATATCAAGTCTTCCAGTTCAATAAACTGCTTACAGTTTCAATTATCACCATCACACACTTTGCTGACCACAGAGATGACTCTTCACAGATGACATCATTTTACAAAGAGCTTTTCCATTCTGCAGAGTGTGAAACACAGACCCTGGCAATGAGAGCCCAGGTGATATGAGGGCTCAGTGTTGTCCATTTCTCTTTCTGCTGTCACATCTGCCTGCCACTGTGAATAACACCATGTAGTTGAGTTTACAAACAACTGTTAGACCTATCAGTGAGATGTGGTGTGTGTGGATGTTGGAAAAATGTGATCATCAAACAAACCAAGTGTGACATGTAGAGATTTTCTCTGCAGGCATAAGGTGGCAATTTCAAGGTTGAAGGGTGTTGGATCCTGGTGTGATCCCAGCTGCACAGAACAGATAGTCAGATCCAGCAATTATCGGTAATTTACCACAACCAAACAAACAGTACAAAGATAAAAATGAAATTCCTGTATTCACAAAGCCTCTTCTAAATGTGTTCTTAGATTAAATCGTGGCATTTTGGTTTACCAGTATTACCAAATTAATGTAGGATTTTCTATAAATAAAAATAAAATGTGTAAAAAATAATTAGCTAATCGCTTGTTTTCAAGAGAGCTAACCAGCCTGTCCTTTTACACTGGCCATGTACTGCACGATGCCGGTTCCCCAATCTAATTTGAACCAGGTGGTGCATTCAGACTGCAAAAAAGTTGGATCAGAACCTAAAAGTTGGTTCTCAGTCCGTTCCAAAAAAATTGTGTTCTCAATCACAAACTGTGACATAATTAGTGAACAAAGGTTAACTTCATCTAAATACTAATTTTGCATTACTAATGTTTAAAAGTAAGTAAAAAGAAAAAAACAAAAAGCTGATCAATGGTGCTGTGTTGCATGCTGTGTTTTTAGTAAAATTTAGATATAAAACAGATGCTAAACCAAATAATCAGTAAGCTTTAGAAAGTAAAGATGAAACATCGAAATAGAAGAAAAGTAAAGCTGGACATGGTGTTATGTTTCCATCTTTCCAACAGCTGGACAGCCACCGCAGCAGCTACAGCCACAGTAGCTAACTAAGGACTACCTCCACCGCCTGGTCTTTCACAGATCAAGATGGTAAGCTGACAAAAGACCACTCAGAAAATAAAGTTCAGACTGGCTAACTCCGGTTGAAATGCTGCACTCATTTGTTTAAAGTGAAATCTGAATGTCGAGGGAAAAGCGTGGAGTGCCTTCTCCGGGTTGGCAATGAGGTCCTGCCCCAAGTGGAAGAGTTCACGTATCTCAGGGTCTTGTTCACGAGTAAGGAAAGGACGGAGCAGGAGATCGACAGGCGGATCGGTGCAGCGTCTGCAGTGATGCGGACTCTGAATCAGTCTGTCGAGGTGAAGAAGGGAGCTGAGCCAAAAGGCAAAGATCTCAATTTACCGGTCGGTCTACCTTCCTACCCTCTCCTATGGTCACGAGCTGTGGGTAGTGACCGAAAGAACAAGATCACAAATACAAGTGGCCAAAATGAGTTTTCTCCGCAGGGTAGCCAGGCTCTCCCTTTGGGATAGGGTGAGATGCTCAGTGATCCAGGAGGGGCTCAGAGTAAAGTCGCTGCCCCTCCACATCGAGAGGAGTCAGATGAGGTGGCTCGCGCATTTGGTCAGGAGTCTCCTGGACGCCTCCCTGGTAAGGTGTTCCGGGCACGTCACGCCAGAAAGAGGCCCCGGGGAAGACCCAGGACACGCTGGAATGACTACATCTCTCGGCTGGCCTGGGAATGCCTTGGGATCCCTCCGGATGAGCTGGTGAGTGTGGCCGTGGGGAGGGAAGTCTGGGTTTTCCATGCTTAGGCAGCTGCCCCCGCGACCTGACTCCGAATAAGCAGCAGATAATGGATGGATGGATGGATCTGAATGTCACTGCATTGTTATGTTTCTTGACAACCAATATAAATTTCAGTATGCTAGATTTATATAAGCTTGTATCGACACCCTAGCATCTATTTAAATGTACTCAGTCATCTGGATATAACTATTGTTTATTTGGTGGAAACCATAAGTTATAATGGAACCTGACGACTTAACCACAAACTATCAGGACCAAATTGCCAAGCTGTTTACTTTTTGGGAGTAAAGTCCACCCACTGTTCTGTTCTGTTCTGTTCTGAAAGCAACAAGAGTCTGAGACTCCAGAACCATGCCAGAACCAGAACCATGTTTGTGTGAAATCACTAAACCTGATGTTTGTTTGCAGCAATTTGGTCTGTAGATGTTTGCTATCAGTGGGCATCATGTTTGAGCCTAGAACCAGTTCCTCAAATTGTGAGTTGAATTGTTAGTTTGCATAGAAAACTTTGCTTATTTTATTTAATCATGACTTGGGGCGACAGTGGCTCAGCAGTAGAGCAAGTCATCAGGTAACTGGTTTGATGGTCCGTACTTTGCATCAACCAAGTCATTTTGTCACTGGGCAATACGCTGCACCCACCTTGTCTCTGTTATTGACAACGCTGGTGTGCATGAATGATAAGTGGTGGTCCTAGAGGCCATTGGTGCAGATTGGATGCCAGTTTTCTGTCAGTCTCTCCAACGGCAGCTCTGAGTTCACATGTAATGTACCAACAGTGTGTGAATGAATAATGAATTCAGTGTAAAATACTTTGGGTGACTTTAAGTGCCATTTACATCCAATCCATTATCAACCTCTTTCATTCAATTTGGAGCAATCAGTTGAAATTATGCAACAAATTTCTTTGATATACAAGAGTTAAACTTGAAAACAATTTGTGTGGCGATTAGACTCTGATGCTTCATCTTGATGGAGTGGGGGTATGGATAAAAAGAAAAGTATAAGACCCTCTTTGGAGTCTAGACACTGGTGGGTGAAGAGCAGAGATAGAAGGTGGCGAATGTTTCTGATAAGGCTCCTTTGGTGTCAGGAAGAGGTGGAGATGGGAAGGAGATGGGCTGCCCGAATGTCAGCCTGGAGGGGGAATGACAGAATAGGAGACAGTTTCAAATGGGATGAGACTGATTGTCTTGAAAAGCAACGGGCAAGTAGTCCATTGGACCAGAGCTGTGCTGACAGAATTTAAAAATATGATGAGTTTGACAGTGTGGGGGAAAGGAAGTAAGACAATGGAAGTGATAAAGGATAGCAAAATGAAAACCCAAAAGTTGGTCTTTCTATTTTAACTTATTGCATATATTTTAACTGACTGAGAAAACACATTTTGCAAATATCTATGCAAAATTGAATAAACTGTTTCCATACTTTACTAGAAAGAAAAAGAATAATTTTTTATTTAAGTGCAAAATATGGTTTTTGTTATGTTCAGATGGCAACTCAGTAGATGACTTCTCATTGCCATCGGTTCAATGTGTCTTTTTGGCATATAAGAGATGTTAAGGATGATGGATGGGTGCTGAATGGTGATTATGTGCAAATTATAAGCAGTTTTATCCTTTTTGGCTGTGTTTAGGCAGTAGCATTCCATGTTTAGGGTTAAAAGTCTAAACTGTTCTGTCAGAGTTACCTAATGATCAGGATTAGGACTAAAATACATTATCTATACTACTCTACTACAATCTTAATGGACACTATTTTGAAACTTCACATGCAGTTGCTCGCATGACCACTAGAGTTTGTGCATTCTTTGAATATAATTATAGGACATTAGTGTAAGTATGAGTGTAGTACGACGCTTGGGATCCTTTTTTGGGAAGAAAGTGTCAGACACTTGGGAAGAAAGAGGACAGCAACACTGCCAACATCATTCATCATTCAACAGCACTGCAGCAGCCATTAATCCTGAGCAAATCTGAGCATTAAGATGTGTTCTGTAGACAGATGCTGCAGTAAGTCCCCTCTTTAGAATTGAATAGGACTTAGAAAACTAACTATATCTTAAAGACACCACTATTTCTCCAACTGTCCAAGCATAACGTAAAATTCAGAGAAACAATAGCAAAGTTTCATTTGCTTGACATATTCTTTAAAATTACATCCAATCAGATATTTTGGATTTTTTTAACAGCTGGGAAACTGTGCAGTGCATCAAAGTGACGACTACAGAGGTAGTTATTTTGTCCTTGATCTGTGCAGCAGCAGCAGCAGAAGGCATTTTGACTCAGGACCAGTTGGCCTGACTCGGGAATAACCAGTGAACTAGGCCATCTGCTCCCTAGCTATTACTATGTTTGTGATTATGAGTCACACACTACACCATAAATGGCAGGAGGTTTCTGTACACACTGTGTTTTGGGCCCCAATTTAAAGAGGTCCTCTATAAATCTAACTGGTTTTGAGTCTTTCATGAACCTCATTTATCTATTGTATATGCAATGCTTTTATGCAGAGTTTCAAGTTACAGGACAAAGCTCATTTCAAATGTCAGGAAAAAGTTTAATCTTTTAGCAATCTGTTGTACTGAGATGTTAGGAAAGCAGATTTAAAATGAAGCTTTTATGCAGGTGTGCTTAGCTAAAACACAAAGAAATGTAATATCATATATATATATATATATATATNCTAGTTTATTTATATGGCACATTTTTTGTAGAAGACAATTCAAGTGCTTTACATAAAACAAAAGCATTACAGGGGGGATGCAGACACAGCCTTATAATGTACATTCAAAGTTTTAAAAGAAATTAAATGAAAACAGATAAAGCTCAAATAAAATTAGATAAAATGCAATAAATAAAAGTTAGATGTTGAGAAGTTAACTGTTTGTTTGATAAAAGGTGGCACTGAAAAGTTTTCAGCCTTGATCTAAAGATATTGAGAGTTTCAGCGGACACGTTTCAGCAGAGAGTTCTGACATATCCAATCTTTATTTTGATCATTGTATCTGATCATTGTTTTTGGATCAGGATATAGTGTTCTAGTGAGATGGTTGTGTAAATTTGTTTGTCATCGGCATAATGATAATAACTTTAGTTGTTTTTCATCATTTGAGTGAAAGGAAGCATGAAGAGGCTGGATAAATAATTTAATAAAGTCTGCACACCAGAAGCTGCTCTTATATGCTAACCAGAAAAGCAACAGCAGGAGCCCCAACATGGAGCCTTGGGGAACTCCCCAGGTATTTTTGTTCAGTCAGATTTATATACTTTTAAAGCCCATTTCAGCATGAAAATAGTCTTGGCCTTTGGTATTCAATGGTGATCAAAAAAGCAGGAAAAGGTATCCTCAGCAATGAAACCTCATGTAAATTAACTTAAATAGGGTTTGAAATGAGATGGTGTTGCAGAAAAAGGATAAAAAGACATTGCCAATCCTAACAGACTTTATTTGCTATTACCATTCTAAATATAGCAACAACATAAAACATACAATAATTCCCATGTAGCCTCAAATGTGCAGGTCCTGAAACAATTTTCCCTCAACTTCACAGACAATTTGAGCAAGGAAGTTTACAGTTTTCCCTCAGGAATGGGACTTACAGAGGTAGATTACTCCTCCTGCAGATCTGGAAGATGAGAGCCCACCTGGAATGTGGGGTGACCCATTTTAAGGTTGAACTCTTCTTCCTGCACATCCTTCTGAACAAATGAAAATGTAGGTCAAAGGCAAAGGTCAACATGAAGTGTAGGATGTGATTACCGCTGAGTCTGTACCCTATGGAGATACAGCACTTGTCAGATCACATCAGCCTTGTTGCACTTGGAAGGATGATAACAAACAGATGCAGGGATGCACATTTTAAATATGCTCTGAATCTCTCCTCATTGAGGGATTCTTCCATTTGTATCAATGCTACACTGCTCTTTCAGGAGATTATCTTGTTGTGATTTTAAGATAAATATGCAGAAATCATGAACGACTTTACACCTTTGCAACTTTACTTTATTAATGTAAAGCTTCATCTTTCAATGAACAAAAAATATTGCATATTTTTGGGCATTGTGTTGTTCAATGTCTAACCAAGGAATTTGGTACAATTTTTTATTGGCATCCATTTCCATTCCAGACAGCTGTGTCCTTTTCATCAGCAGAGAAAATAAAGATTCGGCTGTGAGAATGGTGAGCAGATGTAAAACTCTTCTGAATCATAATCAAGAGTTTACATTCAAACCTTTGGGAACACCTTGCATTTACTGGTCCTGCACATAACACTGCCACATACAAATAGTCCAACAAACATGTTCAAGTCAATTTGCACCTTCATTTTATGCAGTAAAATCTCCTATTGATCAAAATAAACTGTCTCCCTTAGCTAGGCAGAATCAAAACCCCTTGGGCTTTAAAAAAAAATCAAACATATCCCACCAACATTTGATTAAAGCAGAACATGGATGTATTTTTCAAACTACTTTTTGACAAAAATATTGTTTTTAATTTTCAAATCAGTCAGTTTTGGCCAAGAATGTTCCTTAAAATGGCTAAATCAAACACATTTTCAGGCCTTTAAATATGCATGTGTGTATTGTTAATGGAATTAGGCGGGGTAAATTCCCTTAAGGCCTACACATTTGCACACACACACACACATTTACACACACACACACACACACACATACATCCATAAACTTGCATGTGCACCGTGAGTCACGGCCTACTGTATCAGTCTGTGGGTCGCCAGGGGCTGATGGGGCCACTCAGCCATGAAAGAGGGTATGGAAGCAGAACAAGTACAAACACACACACACACAAACACACGCACACACATACACACACACACACAGACACTCACAAGAACACATTACATGTAAGAAAACAAGGAGACACATGCACACACTAACTTTTTTCACATGCAAATGTGTGACATCTTTTCCTTCTTGCTTTTTTCAGATCAGTTTGCTTTAATATGCCATACTGAAATAACTCACTCACATCTTGATTATTTATTTATTTTTTTTTTTTTTTTTNGACATCTTGATTATTTATTTATTTTTATTTTTTTTTTGATTTTCTGGAGAAAGATCCAAAAGAAAAGCTGATGCTAGACTCATGTGATGCGATTAAAATGCATGTTTGCACCTGCATTATCCCGAGGCTGAGCCAGTTCTTACTAATCAGCATATGTCAAATATGTCAGCAATTAATTATCTATTTTCCTCAGGTTTGCCCTTAAGTATATATTCTTCTATTAGATGAGGAAAAATCCCAGATGAGAGGTCACTGGTAACAGCTGCAATGTTTATGAAATATTTAAAGTTAGTTTTAAGAAAATAAATTCTCTTTAAGAACAGGTAATATTGAATTAAATGTTCTGCTCTTATATTAAATTTGTCACATTTTCAGAGGAAGAGCTTGTTGTCTTTGCTTTATCTGTCTTACCTGTCTTGCAATGATCAAACTCGTCTTTGATTTAGAACTTTTTTTTTAGCTGCTTGTCATCTTTGCTTTGTTGGATAAAGCAATTCTGTTTGTTTTGGATCTCCGTTTGATTAATCTACTTTCTCATTTTGTTTAATTTGATCAGAGTTCACTCTGATTAGAGCTTGGAAGCCAGATCTCATGTAAGGATTTGGAAAAGCTTTTGGTCCATAATATGAAATGCTGCTGCTTTGCATCTCTGTATAATGACATTCTACTGTGATGTCTATCTACATGACAGTAAATACCTGTTACACACTCACTTATTCACTGATAAGGCTCAGGAAGGGATGAGGAGGTAATTTATTCCATAATGCATATATTTTTCTTTTTTTTTCTAATTTGTGAGCAGTTGGAGTAAGGATTTAAAAACAAGAGTAAAACAACAAAGACAAGGGACAGTGGTGCATGGATGGCCCTTCCATAACAGTGTTTGTCACATCCTGTTGACAAATGTTGGATCTGGTCATAATTGTTATATCATCTATGGTACATATTTTTAAGAAATTATTGGATAGGTTTAAGAGGTTTTGACTTCTATAGCTTAACATAAACAAAAAACACTTTCAAATGAAACCCAAGGGGTTTCTTTCATTTGTCTTGCTCATTACTGAAGATTAATTTCCACCTCTGTCAATCATTTCTTTCTAGTGGTGGTATGTAGACGAATACAAAATACCATGCATGATATTATGTAGACAAATGCAGTTTATGCAGAAGAATGCACACACACATTTTGACATATTTGGGTGTGTTGCTCACTAATGAGTTACACAACGTTAATAGTTGCTGTACGTCTGAATCAGTCATGCTGTCAGTGTGCATGATGTGTCCTCAATTCCAGCCTGCTGCTCTTCAAGCTGTTTTATGTGCATGTGCGCGTGAGCCTCCTTCTCCCTCCAGCCTACATCACTGCTACCCCACCACCCCCACTCCCCTCTCCTTCACACACATGCATACACACACACCAGTCCCACCTCCCTGTACCCAAACTACAGTGAAGCCAATTCAAGCGATTCTCCGCAGTGCTGAAAGAGCAGAGTGAAGTAAAGAGGGAGAAGGAGGAGGAGGAATAACAGAGGGGGAGCAAAGAGAGGAGAAAGCGGGGAGATTTGGGGAAACACTAGACAGGGACGGAGTGTGTGTGTGTGAGTGTGAGAGTGCGAGAGCAGTAGATAGGGTGAGAGAGAGAGAGATAAGTGGGGAGGGAAAACAGCAAATTCTCTCTCCAGCTCTCCAGGCTTCTGAGTGCGCACAGCATCTCGGCTGCACAGTCCAGCTCCAATTAGCTCTTTGCTCTGCAGGGTGAGTAGCTCTTGCTGCCTTATTTATTTTATTTCATTTTTTTTAGAATCGCACCTTTTCCCTCTCATTTGTGTCTCGCATTTTTATTTTTTATTTTCTTTTAACCCCATGCAAGCAGCCCCATCTCACTCATTGGGCTTCTTGAGGCAGCTCCGTTCCGTCTTTGCTTGCCTTGTCAGGACTTCAGTTGCAGAGAGGAATAATGCTCATGCATGTGACTCTGTACTGGCATACATGCTTGCCTCCCTCATCCTCTTAAAAAAGCCAAAAAAAGAAGAAAAACTCAGGATGACATAAGAGACTGGGTTGAGGACAGTTGTCGCGTTGACAACTGCTGATGAGTGTGTCTGCATGCCTGCTTCCTCGCCTGTTAGTGGAAGAATGTGCTGCGCGGTGATTAGTGCGGCGGATTTGGAGAGAAGCTTGCTGTAACGTTGTACTGTATATTCTGAATAGAGTCTGGAGAACAGCAGAGTAAAGCTGCTTCGCTCCCAGTAGCGCGTGGAGGAGAAAAGAGAGGGAGGTGAGGAGGAGGGATGAGGTAAAGTGTGCGGGGATGATGTGATTGTGGACTATGTTGATCTAACAGAGAAAAAGAGAGAGAAAAAAATATTGGGAGAGACCAGGAAAGAGGCGACTGTGCATGTACATTAGTGTGTGTGTCCTCTAGAAAACTCTTCACTCCTTGTTGGGGATCCCTCCTGTGATACATTTCCAGCAGACTGCAGCACTTCTTGCAGGGTGTTTTTTTTTTTTCTTCTTCTTCTAACAATACATATTCATCATATCTATCTTTAATATTATGTTTTTCTTTATATAAAAAATGATGGTGGAAAAAGGAGGAAAAGAATTTTCAAGCTATGTTCAGTCTGTGTGTTGCTAATTAAGGCTGGCAGAGATCTGCGATGTTCCCGTAAGTGAAAAAGAGGATTAAAAAAAGAAAAAAAATCCTTAGCCTTGCTGGGAGACGGTTCAGAGGTGTGAACATGCCATGACATAATCACAGAAATGTGTTACTCACGCAAAGATTCCTTCAACACAAAAATTATTTATCCATGTAAAGTTTAATAACAAGATATTGTTCTAATCGTTTTAATGATTTCATGATATTTGGAGGGNGACAAGATGTTGTTTTAATGATTTCATGATATTTGGAGGGATCAATGAATGTTACCATGATTACAATCAGAAAGGCTTGTATAAACCTGGAATCTTTGGAGTCGGGGAACTTTCTCATAATGCTTGTAAAGGACAGGGAATAGCCTCTTTCTCTCTTTTTTGTTGTCCACACTGTACCTTCCTATTATACAGTGAAGCAGGTAAAGTGGATCTTCCCTGCCCAGTGGCCACCATCTCTTACATAACTGTACAGTGATCATTTTAAATTTGCAACATAAACAAATGAGACCACTTAGTTGGCAAAAAACTATTACAAAATATAGCTACATATAATATAAATAGCAGCTATCATTGTTGTTGTCATTATTAAGGCTATGCAAAAAACTGCAATATGACTCTCCTATCACCGCTGCTATTAAGTCACTGCAATGTTTGTCAGTTTGTGTATAAACAGTGACGGTACCTGGATACTTGTAAATGTGTGAAAGTAGATTCAGCATTCAAACTGAAAGTTTTCTTACTTCTTATATATGAAATATCAGCTATAACCTTCACATTTTTCAACATTTTTTTTTTTTATAAAATCAGTAATGAAATCATTTTAGAAACTCTGTGAAAACATTGTGGTCTTTCAAACTAACCAGTTCAACAAACGTCCAGGAAGATAACATGGACTATTTCTTTCTGACTCAGCTATTTTGACATCCTCTATTGACGCTGTAAAATTGTAGTTTTAGATGCTTTTTAAGATGTCTGAGTTTTTATAATTGGTCAGGAATTAAATTTTGAGAGCAGGTGACATCACAGGACAATCAGGTGTACATATATATATATATATATATATATTAAAAATAAATAAAAAGAACTTCTTCTTAAGCAAACTACATTATTTATTTCTATCATCTAGTTATATAGTTATATTAGATTATTAAATAATGATTTAATGCCAAATAATCTTATGGAGAAAGTTGCAATGTACATTTGAGCCTCTGATGGTTGATAGATAGCATTGTTAGTCCATCTTCTTTCAGTTTTGAGAATTTTCTTTTGTTATAAACCCAGTCTTTCTCCAAAACATTAATCAGCAAATCAGTTTATTAATTCTGTTTAACCTAACTGTTCATGTATGAACCGTGATTAAAAATGTCCCAGGTGTTTAACTCTCCAACTATGTGCACATGATGTGACACAAACATTAAGAAAATATAAACAGTTGTCTATAAGGTAAAATTGATATCATAACATCTTTGTCTGAATTAAAAAAAATATTCTTGGCTTAAATTAGTTTTACAAGTTACATGAATGAGATTTTTACCCTGAATCCACTGTGCAGCATCTCGAGCATCAAAAGATTAAATTTTACAGTTAAGACTGAACACATTTAGCTGGACACACTAATTGTGTTCATTAAAAGGAACAAAAGTCATTGAGCAGTAGGTGTTCACAGATCAACTATAGATTTTCTGCTTGAAAAGCACTGCTCATGTTCTTGGATTGAGGGTTTCGGCACAGAAGCTCTAACAGACAAGATGATTCATTTGAAGCTGCATTATTGAACAAAATGGTAAATAACTCATAAAAACATGGCATGGTGGAGGTAAGCATTGTGTGGATAACATACAGTCGTAGTAACGGCACAAAAATTACAGTAAATCTTATAGTCTAGAGCAGGGCTACTCAAGGGCCGCAATCCAGCAGGTTTTCCATGTATCCCTGCACCAACACACCTGAGTCAAATTAGGTGGCTCTAACAGCCAATCAGGTTCTACACAATAACTCATTAATTTGACTCAGGTGTGTTGGTACAGGAATACATGGAAAACCTGCTGGATCACGGCCCTCGTAGGACCGAATTGAGTAGCCCTGGTCTAGTTAATAAACCAAATAACAGTCTCTACAAAAACATAGACTTGACTTAAATGTAAATCAGGACAAAACAGAGCTTGACAGAAAATATCACGTTGTGCATATTTTCTCCTCTTTACACATGTGGCCAGTCAATGCTTGTCAGAGATGTGCTAATGTGAATGTGTGTTTCAGAAAGGCACGATTATCTGATGCTCCTCATCACCCAATTCCGCTGTGGAAAGGTGTGAGCTTTTCTCAAATCTTGCAAGAGTGAAATTGGAGGATTAAAAGGACCCAGAAAAAGACCTTTTGTTCCAGTAATATACATAGTCTAAATGCAACATGATTTGACCTCTTCATTGGGCCTTTCAGGTTCAAGCTCAAGATAACCTATAACCAAAAGAACTTGGATAAAAATAGTCTGAAGATGCAGTAAAATAGTCATTTCCCTTATCGGCCTGTCAGAGCCAAATCTCATCTCAAATACACATGACACTCCATTCAAAGTGAGTGGAAGAAAAGTAGGATGCTGTTTTGCTAGAATGCTGGTTTGGACTTTGTTAAATATGTGCTGCTGCTGTACACACAAGCACTGTAAAAAAAAGAATAGTTGAACCAACTTAAATTAAAATCATTAAATTAGTAACACATTTTTAAATCAGATTTATGTACGTTCAGTTACTGTTAATTAAAATCAACAGATTTAAATCAGCATTTTGACTCAATTTAATGAAAAGTCAATGTATAATATTAAAGTTTCCCAAATAAAATATTTTATTTTTCCAAATGTATCTTAATATTCACATTATACTTGGCAACACAACATGAAAAGAAAGTATTTAAATTGTATATTTTGAAATTATATTTTTGGTTCTTAAGTATTTTACTATAGTAAGAAATATTGAGACAAAAAAAAATACATTGGATGTCAATCAACAGCTTGATTTCTGCAGCTGGACTAACTCAAACACTAAGCTAGGTGGTGGTGGGTTTCTCTTCCTGTACTGTCCAACAACATTGTCTAAATGTTACCATGATGAAAGGCAATAAAACACATAACTCAAACTTATAAGGTAGCAAACACCATCAATTTTCCATGATGCTGTCCAATTCAAGGTTGCAGGGAAGCTGGAGCCTATCCCAGCAATTAGCAGGCAAGAGGCAGAGTACACCCTGGACAGGTCGACAGACCATTGCTGGGCCAACACAGAGCGATAAACATGTTCACATTCACTCCTAGGGAGGATTAATATGCATGTCTTTGGACTGGGAGGAAGCCGGAGTACCCAGAGAGAACCCACGGACATGGGGGGGACATACAAACTCCACACAGAAAGGCCCCTGTTACCCCACAAAGTGCTTTAGAGTAGCTACAACATAAATACTCTTTCAACACATCCAGGCAAAGTGTGTGTGTGTCTCTGTGTGTGTGTGTGTGTCTCTGTGTGTGTGTGTGACAGGCTGTCTATGTGTGAATTGCAAGGACTTCCCTCGGTTTTTCTCTCTTAACCGTCATTCCCTTTATTCTTCCTCCTCTTCTTCTACCTTTTCTCAGCACATTACTGTAAGTCTTTTTCAGGCACTCCCTCATTTTCTCCCTCCATCTTTTTTTTTAAGCCAGCTGCATAAGCTAATTATCTTCATCAGTCCAGAAGCAATACTGGACTATAGTTTATATAGTGCTTATATCCCAAAGCTTTCCATTGTCTTAACTACTGCTTTGAGAAATGAGAATCTTCTTTAGCTTCTTATAGTCTGCAGCACACTTCAGCTTATTTCCTAGACGTGTCTAAAAAGCATGTTGATGCTTTTTAAAAGATATTGTGTTTCTGGCATTTTCAGAGCAAATGTCTCACTTCATTATCCCTCCATCCCTTCTTTCTCCTCTATTTCTCACACTATTTCCTCTTTTCTTTTTGGCTTGACGCCTTCAGCATTCGGTTTATTTCCACTTTTCAATTTGTCTCCATAATCCTTTTGACTGCTTTTTATGTCTCATAGCAGAGCTTACAAGTCCTTCTCACAATTATTTTGAGATATATTTTTTACCCATAGGATGTATTCGACCCTCGCCCCTCTGGATTCCTTCCTTTGTTTTTTTTGTTTTTTGTTTTTTTTTCCGTCTCTTGCTTCCATCATTTAATCCATGACTCCCCTTGCTGTCCTCATGTTGTCTCCCATTCATGGCATCTTTAAATATCCTCTCGTTTCCTGCCAGTTGGCAAAAGCTTCTCTCTGCTGACAGAGGGACATATTGCCTTCTCAACAGAAAACAACACCCCCACCCCAACCCCAATGCTAGCAAGCAAACCTGGGAACACCATCTGTGGAGCCCTGCCTGGCACCATGGGACGTGGAGTTTCATGATGCTCAGAAGTTGCTTTGCCCTGCTCTGTATTGACCCATGATTGATGCAGAGTCTTTCATTTCTGTGTTGTGTTTCTCCTTTTCAAGTCTTTGCCACTTCTCAGTTCTAGAGGCCAAGATTGCAGTCTCTTGGGGGTCTGATAGTGACTCATATTGGATAAAGTTGTTTTTGTAATATATTTGTCTTGAAAGTGCACTACTTTCCCACCCTTTAATATGACCTCTTTTTAGAGTAGTGACAGAGCCAAAATATTACCTGATGCCATTTGCAGAACCCTACCCCACAAATCCCCTTAATAAAAGTATTGTATTATATAATTCAAATGTTTAGAAATATTTCCATAGATTACAAATTTAATTTCATCAAATTAGGAACCAAATTTGTCTTCACCACGAACTGCAAATATCAGGACTGTTATACAATAATAATAATAATAATAATA
>CM047991.1:27255384-27277412 GCA_026261665.1 Melanotaenia duboulayi | reverse complement strand
ATAGTAAAGAAATTAAAATGAAATAATTGAATACACCATAAAATATATAAATCAAGTAAGATAAAACCTAACTAATGTGCACACAAACAAATAAATAAAAAAAAAGGATAAAGTTGAGGACAGAGGATATTTCCAAAGTGATATATATGATGCATCATTGTGAGAGGTCAAATTCGACAGATTACTGGATAAAATCTGCAGAAATTGATTTGCATTAACCAAAAGGATAATGAAACATTTACAGTCACACGTCGTTGTCTCAGAATAAAGATTGAAAGCATTTATTTTTCATTTTGAGTTGCCATCAGTCTGGAAAATCTTTTATGTGCCAATTTGCTGAAGCAAACCAAATCATGCACTTTTAATCTCTCACATCTTTTCAACAGCAAGTCAAAATCCTCTTCTAATTGGAAGTGACAATTGATCAATGCATGGTTGAATTAAAATCAAATTTACTTCTAAAGCTATTTACCATATCTGAATTTTTTAAGTAAACCAGACTCAAATTATAGGTTTAAAATGAGCTTTTAGCCATAAATTGCTGTTTACCTAATTCAATAATTGACAATCTCCTTCCTCGTCTTTTTTCATCAAACTGTAAATGAAAACTTTTATGTATTTATTTACTTTATCCAAGTGTCCGTGCTTACTGTCAAATGTATTAATCTGTGTTTAAAAGAAAAGTAATTACTTTGGATTGTTTGCTGTTTTTGCWCACTTTCATTCTTTCATGTCATAAGAACCAGGATACAGTGATTTATTTATATATTTATATGTCTTTATAAAGGGTAAAACCAGTCATTCTCCAAWSCCGTGTTCCTGTAATACAGTTAGTGAACAATTAAACAAAAGAAAATCAATAAATCGGTTTCTGTGTGACGCTTTGTCCCCTTTTGCTGTTTTGAACGTCCCCTCACAAATCTTAATAAAAATATCCATTTCTCTGTTTCATTTTGTTCTCCTTCTTTTTGCATTGATTTAATAATAAAAATAACAAATAAATCCTCCTCAACTTGCATGTGAATCCCCACTTAAACCATGCCAAATCTTTCTTTTTCTCTTCAGATGAGTTCGTTCAGTACGAGGGCTCTGACGCTGCTCTCGTCTGTTTTTGGAGCCTGTGGTTTGTTGCTGGTGGGCGTTGCTGTGTCAACAGACTACTGGCTGCTGATGGAGGAAGGTATCGTCCTGCAGCAGAATCAGACCACTGAGGTCAAGATGGCGCTGCACTCCGGCCTGTGGAGGGTGTGTTTTGTGGCAGGTCAGCAAAAATTTCTTGCTGATATTCATAAATTTCAGTCACATTTATTCTCCTTATGTGTGCTTGCCAGTGTAAATTCACATGTTTTGTGTTGCATTTCTTCTCTACAGGGTAAGCTGGTGCAACAGCTTACCATTTTCACATTTGATTAGTTTTTAATTTTTGGTTCATTTCACTTCAATAATCCAGCAGGTCCATTTGTCCAAGGTTTATTTTTTTTAAACACTGCAGTTGAAATAGAACATTTGGAGTTTCCTTTAAGGGTAAATGGAGACACATGGAGTGCTTGATTAAGGATTGTGCATTTAAAAGAGGAGGTCCTTCTCTCATGTCGTTTAATCAGAAAATATGGACAATAAAAACATATGTGAAGCAAAACTGCCTTACTTGCCTATTTGCAAGAAAAAGCAGGTGTTGCTTCAAGGTGCATGACTCGCTTCCATCTATTTGTTTTTCAGTGCTCATTGTAGAAAAATGAAAAACTTTCAGGCTACTGATTGAATCTTCTCTATTTTGCAATGTGCTTTAAAAGAATTTTAGCCATTTTTTTTTGTTGGTCAGGGAGAAATTGTGAAAAATATCTGAATATCTTTACAAGATATTGCAGTGTTCTAATTGCATGCAGCCATTTAGCACAGGCTGACTACCAACCATTAGGTTTAGAGTGTGTGACTCAGGATAAAATATTGAATGAAAAATTCACCTGAAGTGAGTTATTCTGCTTTTCCTGGTAATTGTGTTGTTTCAGCGGCAGGGCAGACACACACATAACTGTCCTTTTTTGCAGTAGCTGTCTGTATGTTTCGGGTCATGATGGTGTCGCTCTGGGGGGTCGGCCATGTTTGTGTTCCCCTGATGTCTGATGCTTTGTACAAAAGGTCAGAGGAGGAAAACGCTGGTGGCATTTTGAATGGCCAAGTGTGTGCTGGTGTGTGGGTGAAAAAAGGAGGAGCCATATCATATTTGTCTGTGTTTATGCATTACTTTGTTGGCATATTTTTGTGTAGATGTCTGCATTTGTGCATGTGTGTGTCCTTTCTCTGTGACCACACTTTGAGGTTAATCATTGCGTATGTATTCAGCCCTTCTCTCTCAGCTTAGACCTTGTTTTTCCTTACTAAACCTCCTGACCTCCATCTGTCTGCAGCTCTTTTTTTCTTTATTCTTGCAATTCAATTCTCATTTTCTATTTCTTCCCTTGTTATTTTTTCTGGTATCTTGATTCTTTCTCACATTTGTTTTGTCTGAATCTCTGTCTCCTGTGTCACTCACTCTGTTTTTTTCTTTTTACCTTTTAGTTTTTTTATTGCTTAGCGATTCATCTCTATGTTAATTCTTTCTTTGGTTTGTGACCAAAAAAGACCCCAAAAAGACCTTGTCAACTGTTCATCTGTGGAATTATTTATTATCCGTCGCAAACTGTTCACCTTTTATTTTTCCTCAGGACCTGAGAAAGGCAGATGTGTGGCATCAGAGTATTTCACAGAGCCAGAGATAGAGATCACGACAGAAAACACAGCCAATATACTGAGTAAGTCACATTAATACTTATATTTCACTTATTTGAGTAAACCCATCAGCCATTGTTATGACTTCACATCCATCTTCCTAATTTCAAGGGAAATAAAGTTTAAAGGGACAGTGTGTAACAGTTACTGACATCTAGTGGTAACAATGGGTACTGTATTTCCTGGACTATAAGTCAAACTTTTTTTCATAATTTGGTTGGTCCTATGACTTATAGTCAGGCGTGACTCAATATGCAGTCAAAATATATATAATTTAGCATGTTTTTAAATGTTAATTCATACTGACTAACATGAACCAAGGAGTAAACCTTACCGAGGGCGCTCTAGCCTTGTGACAACTATTTGCTGCTTGTTGTTCAGATGTGACACCAAGGATGAAGAACTCAGTGGATTCAGTAATGTGGAATGAGATCAGAAGCTAGGCGAACTTGTTAACCAGTAACTTGCTTGTTGGACTCAAGCTCGCTAGTTTATGTTAATTTAGCCCATTCAGCCACCCAGGCATATTCTTTATGCGATTGTGTAAGAGGATAACTGTTAATGGGTGATGTTAACATACCTTTCCAGCCTGTTGGTCTGTGTGCTCTTGTGTAGTTGTGAATAACGAGCCTTTCCAGATTTTGTGAAAAAGATTTCTACGTAAATGGGAATTTTAGTCCAGTGTGACTATATGTTTTTCCTCTTCATTTCATATTTTTTACTGATGCGATATGTACTCCCGAGTGACTTACGGTATAGAAATGACTTCAAATACCAAGCGCAGTTATGAATGGACATTGGCTGTGAGTGGTCAAAATTCTTCTAAACATGAACATGTTTTCATCTGTGAGTGGATCAAATGGCCTTCGGTGCAGCAATGACTACACTACACGCCCGTGTATGCGTAGGTTCTCTCGGGTTCTCTAGCTTCCTACCATCATCCAAAAACATACATATTAGGTTAATTGGTTAGTCTAAAAAAAAGTCTCCCTAGGAGTGAATGGTTGTTTGTATCTCTGTGTTGGCCCTGGGATGGACTGGTGACCTGTGCAAGTGTACTTGTAATGGCTGGTTACAAACCCATGACTTGGTGCATACCACCATCTACTGAACTGGAGTGTCCTTTATTCATTTCTTCTGACAATTTTGTCAAATTCGTTATAATGTTCAGCTGTTTAGATAGCAAATTATCTTTATTACCCTTTGTTCCCAAAACAAGTCACAGTTGGTCATTTCTTGGATTTAAACGTGCGTTAATCTCTTCCCGCTCTCAGGAATGTGTTTTATTTTTGTGTTTAAATAAACATTTTTTGATGGATGATGTTTACTTTAAAAGTAAACATCACCCATCAAATCCAAATAGATCCAGAGAAGATTCAAAAGGATTACTTTAAGAGGAACGAGTTAAAAACTGACAGACTGGGTGCGTGATGTAGAGGATACACAAAGGATAGCCAGTCCAAAAATGTGGCAATGTGACACAAAAATTTACTCAGAGTTTCATTGCCACTTCACCATCTTAAAATAAAACTATTCATATCATATGTAATCTAACTACTACCATCAGACTGCTGATATGTAAGTGATCATTTAAAAGTAGAAAGTCCAACATCTGCTAACAAACACTCTCCACATGTCTTTACTTAGGCAGCAAACCCTTCACAACATAAGGCATTGCAGTCAACATCTATTTGCAACCTGCAGCATTCTGTCAGCAAAACAAAATAAACAAGCCAGCGGAACAAGGCTACTGTGCGACATTGCTTGTAATGCCAAACAAGCGAAACAACCTATTAAAAACAGTGTTCATTTTTAAAAAAACTGTGCATACTGAATAGGTTTTTCATTAAATAAGTAGCTAAATGTATTCTGAGTGCTCAGCTAAGTTCCCCACGGACTTCTTTGTCTCGGAGCTCTTTTAATGATTTAAGATGTTGACACTATGAACTGGCATTAAAAGTGTTCACCCCTCTGCAGTTTGTTCTACCTCTTTGAAGTAAAGCACACAGGTTTAAAGACATTGAGGGGAGGATGTGAACGGTTAAACACTAGATAAATATCCCAAGGTGGGCGCACAAGTCATAACACTGAGGCAGCAGAGTGGGAGAAGCTGGTGAATAAATTATAATCCTTACTCAATGGCCCTGGGTGAGCTCCAGCAGACCTCCACATAGTAAAAATGTAAACAATACCCGTAGATACTGACTGAAATACATATATTATTAAAGAAATTCAGTAAAAAAAAAAAAAAAAAAGCCTTCTAGTATAACAACTGGGCTTGAGATCCTCTTTGAATCAAGCTTTGTCTCCCTGTAAAATAATTCTGCCTGGTACACACATAGCGATATTTGGACTGTATTTGTCCCGCCTTTGCCTCCTCCCGACCTCGGACGGCAAACACCCGATCATCGTGAGATTTCCCTGTCCAGTTATCATTTGGTCTGTGGTGTGTTATTAGCCGATTTGTCCTGAGAATCCCAAGAATCATTTCCTGGGCTCCAGTACCTCCCAGAGCCCGTCTCCCTGAGGGACTAACAGCCACCTACAAGCAGAGCTTCTTTTGGGAGGAGCTGGGTAGAACCATGGTGAGTCTCCTAATGAAGTACCAGCTGCAGCAGCTACCATGAAATCCAATCGCCCTACCAAAGAATTTTCAGTGCCATAGACAATACTGTTACAAGTGGCAGCAGTGGCTCAGGTGATAGAGCAGGTCGTCATACTGTCTCCCTCCACAGAACATGCTCATGTGGCATATGTTGATGCAGACATAACTTACAGTGTAATGGTATTAAAACGCTGTATGACCTTTGTCATGGGAGCATGTGCATATGCAAGGTACATGTGCATGTGTGTATGTGTAAGGATTTTATACTTGAAATAATAAATTACGGACTGATGTATTTCTGTGTATAGGCAAATGTATTGCATGTACATGTCCAAATGTTTGGACTGTATTTAACAGGAAGAATCACTGCAGCTGGTTGTTGCAAGTTAATGGGGCTCCAAATAAAGAATAAATGAAAGTTATAAAATAGCATATTTGTCATTTAACATTTAAAAACAGGCCCCACAGTGCTTCAAACAGGAAAAACAAGCTGCAAGAACAGGTGGAAACTTGTATTTATTAGTTAAGTAAATTATTTAGGTGAAACTACACCAAAAATGGATGAAACACTAAACATGAAAAGATAATTAGGTCACATATTCTGACTAGTAAGGAAACGTAATTTTTGTTGTTTTCATGTAACTCACTGTCTTTGCTTTGAATCTTTGACATTAAGAAAGGAGCTGGGACTTCAGTAATTTCTCTTTTACAGTTTAGTTTTCCTCATGTTCATTTTATGTTTTTCATAGTAACTCTCCCACATTTGTCTTCCAGAAATGGTTCGGACTGCCACTCCCTTCCCCATGGTCTCTCTGCTCTTTGTCTTCACTGCGTTTGTCATCAGCAACATTGGCCACATCCGGCCACAGCGCACCATTCTCGCATTTGTTTCCGGAATATTCTTCATCTTGTCAGGTAAAGTGCATGTGCATAAACAATGAAAAGGTGGGGGGGCTGGAATATTTTTAACATATAGTTTTAACTTTCAGATAATAAAAACACTGTAATAAGAATTAAATTATAATTCTTCTACAAAGTGGGTTTGGGAACAATCAAACCTCAGAGAACTCTAATTTAGTATCTTTTGAGGGAAAAACCACATGCTGCATCATTTTCTTGTCACAGATTGTTTTTTGTTCCCAGTTATTCTGCTGTCTTGTCTTTGCAAAACAGCCTCAGAGAGCAGCTGTCAGAATCGGTGGATTGAGGGTCTGTGGAGAGTAAATGAGTTTTTAGTTGTACAAAAAGAAACTTACTCTCTGGTTTGAAGGGAACTTCATCCAACTAATGAAACATATGCACATAATTTCCAGAACATTGTCTTATAGCTTCTCTCAAAGCTTTACGATCAAATTATTAAACCTCCTCTGCTGCTCTTGAGTCAGTCTCAGTGTGCCTAACTTTAAATTACTTGGTCTTAAAAAAAAAAAATAAACCCATATGAAAGATTTAAAGGTTATCTCCTCACGAAAAGATAAAAAAAAAAAGCTTAGGATTAAGTAATGGCTCAGGTTATCGTCTTTGTGATGACATTGTCACCTCTTTTTTAAGTTTCACTGCTTTGCAGTTGCAAAGGTGCTTTGATTTCTGCAGCAACACTGACATTTTTTAGCTTTTTTACCTGCTTTTATCAAAGAATACAGTGAGTGCAAACAAATTACATCACAGTAATAGAAGAGATTATCACAAAATACAAGTACATGTTTATAAAGGTGTGGCAGGTTTATTAGCACTTTCCCCATACATGACAACTCAAAGTGCCTAAATAGAACATCAAAAGTGAGTTATTAAAGTGAAAAAGCTTTTGGCTTCTCAGTTTAATAATGACACACGTATCTAAACATACATGAACAGAAAAGCATACGTGTAATTATATTGAGTACATTTGACTCATTTCCACTGACAAGAAATTTTGAAGAAGCTGTTGAAAAATTTGCATTATATAAAGGTAAGATAAAAGAAAAGAGTTATGAAAGTGGACTTGCTCCATTCAAAATTCTTTTTTAGACATTTTGGTACAATTTGGATATTCATGTAGTCAAAATATCTTAAAATGAAAGAATCCCAGTCTATCTTTCATATAAATTTACACCCATATATATAAATAGATTAGCAAGCTTTCGAGTGCCTGAGATATTTCATCTTTAAACAATTATAAAAAGACAAAATCAATAGATATAGATGGATCGATCAATACAAGGAAATATTAACAAGTTTAAGAAAAAAATGTGCAGAATGCAGCTTGTATAATTAAATGGAATATTTAAAAATTCAAGACAAAGATTTGTGAAAATGTGGGGTTTTATACAAGTTCATTTATACAATTAGATGCTGAAAAATTGCAAATATTTAAGAGAATGTCAAGATAGAGATGAGTTTAGATGTACCTGCTAAAGTTTTTTGTCCATATGCAACCGGTGCTTCGGGTACCCGAGAAAACTATTTTTTAAACTGGGAGTCAGTGATTCTGAAAATCTGGCCATTTTGTTTTTGTGTAACAAACCCACACATATGTTTTTTTTTTAAACCGATAAACTAACCTCTCCCTCAACTGCATGCACAAACTCTGCCAGCAGCTACAACATTGGTGGATTACAGGGTTTTGTTTGTGTTGCTGAAGCTGCTGAACAAGATATGGCTTGTACAGCAAATCTGTTAAAAGAAAATCCACATAAATGTTGATTCTTTTCATTTTCTTATTCAAATCATTTGTTTGTTTACATCATAGAACACGTCAGGTCTAATTGTTATTTTGGGTGTTTTTCTGTGGCAGTGTTACGGTACCAGTGGTTTTGTGTTAGACACACATTTCTTAAAACAATTCCATGTTTACAGAAAGCATTTTAAAACTAAATGAGCTTCTTCTTGTGGCTACAACCTTAGCGGTGTCAAATTTAATTTAGTGATACACAGATGCAGTCTGGATTTTTTTTCTTTTTCTGCCAGTTCCCCAAGTGTTTGGGTTTTTGTGTAGGGACTTTTTTGGTAGGATTGGGTGGGATTTCTTTATTTATAAATTAATTTTTTGTGTGTGTGTGTCTTTTTGCGAGACTGTTTACACAAACTAGATCATAATTATATTCCTAATTCACATTATTTGAAAGTGTTGGGGACTCTTCACATTTGAAGAATAAATCCCTCTACATACACTCTGGAAATCAGTGAATTTAGTATATTTGCCCTATATTAAAACATGACTGTAAAAGATTTAAAACATAATGCACCAACCTCAGCAAATAAACCATGATGGATTAGATTACTGACTGACTATAAATGCATTTTATTGCTGCAGCCAGGTTATGCTTTGCTGCTTCCCACACCAATACCAAAACCAGGTTACCCACAAAGCCTTTCTTTTATTTTCATTACAAGGTCCATGCTAAATTAGCCGCTCTCATGTGATTAATAAAGAAGTTTTTAATGTAGGTAGGTTGGGAAGACGTGTTTAAGGGTTAAAGTAAGTTGTGTCACCATAGCTGATACAATCTGCTGCAGTCTGGTGAGTAAAGACTCAGAAAGGATAAGGCCGTATGAACCTTAAGATAAAAAGGGAAACACATAAAGAAGCACATCTCTTTAGTTCTTCAGGACAACAAACCATGGACTTTTTATAAAACATGGATTTAGTCAAATTGCATTGGGTGGGAAACAGAAGTGCCCTAAAGGCCATCAACTGTAGAGTCGTCATTAAATATAAAGTCAACAAATTTGTCCTACAAGACATTATATCATTAAATTCATTCACTAGTGCTAAAAATCTCAATCTATATCTATAGAGTTAGAAAAATATTGATACAATCTTTAATACATCTCTATATATGTATCTATATCAACATATAGATATATAGAAAGAGAAAGTGTAATAGAGATGTAAAAATTAGCCATCGTGTTTTTGTCCAAGCACCTCCACCTTCTTGGCCACATATTGTAACATCTTGCCATATAACAACTCCACATTGCAGTCAGCTACCTTATATGAGGAGTATGCTGTACTGTATGTCTACGCTAGAAACATGCAAAAAGATTGAAGTTCTGTGTAAAAGTGTCAAACTCCTCCTTCAGCTATCACCTAAGGTAAGATACNATCAAACTCCTCCTTCAGCTATCACCTTTTTTTTTTTTTTTTTTTTTTNAACACAGCAGCAGAGATGACGAGAGGCATGCTTGTCAAAATTCAACATTCTTAATGCATGATAAAAAATAAGACAGCTTACTGGATGAGAGATTCAATCTGTGACTCTTCATTGTCTTTCCAAGCTGACAGCTTGTCAGACCATACCTTGCTCTTGCTGTAGGCTGAACAGTGAGTGGGATTTAATTCCAAATAATAGTTTTCTGCCGGGAATCTGTCGGACAGAGGCAAGTTGATGTTTGGCTGCAGGTTTTTACTTCACCTCAAATCAAACAGTTTAGAAAGTGACTTTCCTGACGTGTGACGTTTTAAGCAGGATGTCAGTCATGATGAGGTTGATTTTTTTTTTTTCTTTTCAGGACGATGGGTTCCTGATTAGAACCAAAACTCTCTCCATCACTTTACTGCAGTAAACTGACAGCACACCAGCCTTCAGCACAGTCACAATCTATTCCAGACACGTAGCTGAGTGGAAATTTACTGGATGAAACTCAATTTAAAAAAGTCCAAAACATTTTACTTGCCCCTGAGGGGCCCTTTTTAGGCAAGCAAAGGAATGTGATAAAGTAAACCAGAACTATTGAGAACAACATGCCATAACAAAAAAATAATAAGTTGTGGAGAACTTAAGAAAGTGGAATACAAAAATAAATTACTGTAGACATAATAATCTAACCAAAGATGAAATTAGTGCAAGTAAAGTGGAGAAATAGCAAGTTCTGCAGGTGCAAGACTAACATGCCTCATGGTAACATGCAAATCAAACTGAAGCATGAGAAGCCGAGCGAATAATGAAGACTCTTCTGGTGTGGCATAAGCACACCAGAAGAGTCTAAAATGCCAAACATTATGATAGTTTGAATACATTTCATCAGGTATCATTTTACTCTGTCCAGATGAACAACGACTGTCTTACTTTATGCTCAAAGAACAGAAATCAGTTTTGACGGTACTTCATCTGCACCTTTATGCAGTTTTATGTGTTATTGCAAAGGGATTAAATTATACACCAAAATAAAATGAAACGCAGAATTTAACAGTTTAAATGTAACGCTCATGTCATATAATATCCTCTTGCTTAGATATATTCCAACTTTTTTTGGTTTAGGATTATATGATTATGCATTCATATTAAAATAAAATGCAACACACGTTTTATATTAGCTTGTCACAATAATGCTTAGTTTAAAGATAAGTTTACACATATGAACAACAGGCTCCACAGCAACTGCCCAGGGAACACTAAACACGCAATGTGTTAAAACAGCATTACAACATACAGAGAATTTTCCAGCTGTACAGTACGATGTAAAGCCTATTGTATGAGGAAGCATAACATACATCCTAATAGATGAGTGTTAAGGAGATTTTTTAATTGCCATGGAGACAAAAGTTGCTTTCTTCCCCTGAGTTTTGCAGCCGAGGCTTGTGTTCTATGGAGAGCCACTGAAACTAAATAAAACATATGAAGGGTTTGGTATGATTCTTCCAGCTAAGCCGAGAGTCTGCTGCTCTAGCTGGTAGGGTTTTTAGTGGGTTTTGGATCAGATTATCATTGTCCTCTTCTGAGGATGTTGTTGGCTCCCAAAGAGTTTAAGATGCAGTGTGTAACAAAATCAAAGATCAGTGTAATGCACCATTAAAAATATGTTTCTATTAATATCTGATTGTACTAGAGTAACTGTTATTTATTATTATTATTTTTATCCTATTCCAATGAACAATTTAAATCTACTTGCTGTTGGTCTACAACATACATGGCAGTTACCAGTAACGCAGTCATCGCTGCACCTGATTCCACTACATCCACATGCAGATGAAAATATGTTTTGTATGGAAGAATTTTGGTCACTGCCTGCCACCGTCTATTCATAACTGTGCGTGGCATTTGAAGTAATTTCTTTACCGAATTTTATGACTAGATATCAGTAATTCTAACGCACTGTACCTTAAAGGGGTAATGCACCCCAAAATGTGTTTTTTGAGCTGCAAACAAAATAGTATTACTTAATTGTAATGAAAGACGCCCATACTATTGTTAAAATGTGTAATCTTTTTTAGAAAATGGGATATTGTGGATAAAATCTGGTTTTGTTTTTCATGACATAGAGGTAAACTTGGACAGCAGCTCAAATTGTGGCAGCGGCTACTTGCAGTAGAACGTCTGGCAGCTGCCACAACCTGCCGCGAGTCGCCACAGCTTGTCAGAGCCTGTCGGAGCAACAGGACCACCTTGTTCTTCCACCACTGTGCAAGCTCAAAGATCAAAGATCGCTCTGTGGCGGAGGTGCTTTGTGAATCTGTATCTTTCCATCTCTCTAGTGGCTGCTGAGCTGCTGTCTATCATTTAATAATTTCTGCTTGTGTATTTACCACCCACCCACTTTCTGCCCCAAGATCCCTCCCAGACCTCCTTGCAGTTTCTGGCATTTTTTAAAATTTGGCAGTGGGTGGAGTTATGCAAAAAAGTAGTGGGTGTAGTTACACTTAAATGCTTCCTAAGATGATCCTGTTTCTGCTGCCATAAAGGAGGCCAAAGAAGGTGCAGTTAACCAGAAAGTTTAAGATCCGCTGAATGGTGTCTTTGGTAAAATATTGGCATTATAAACCCATCTTCCTGAGTTGTACACCAACTGAAGAGTCTGGCTTTTTGGCCTTCATTGCAAAGATTTGAGCACCAAAGTCAGAGACCACTCAGGGCCTTGATACTGCAGGTCGTCTTTGGATATAGGATTACTGGGGAGTGTTTTCATGGCTGGGGGACTTTGTCACTGGCCAGTAAGGTCGGCAATAGAAGCTGAAAAACCCCTGCTCAGCGCACCATGTCAGGATGTGGCCTCTGATGTTGCCTGGCCCAGATACTGAGTTTTCTTTGGTCTTATTGAGGACTCACCACCTCCCTTGTGTTAACGATAAAAGGAGTCTCCAGGTTTCATTTTGGAGATTTTGAGCTGGGTACTATTGTTGGAATCGAATCAGGTGTAGAGGGGGAGTAAAGGTCATTAGATAGTAATGCTTGGTTACCTGGATCAGTCAAGGGAGGAGTGCTCAAAGCGACCATGCACACAACATTCTTAGAGTGGTAAACTAATTAAGTTTGTAGATCTAATCTAGCCTGACTGTTTCACGTCTTCTGTCAGTTTACTGAGAGACTGAAGCTGTAGAAGCATTCTGTCTCATTTATATTAGTCATGTCGGGAAGAGGTGTAGCTGCAGCCAACAGGGTGATGTCACCTCTTTGTGTCCGTGCAGGACAGCTCGGATGCTTTTTGGACTGTTACCTGCAGCAACGAGTTAAGAAATCATTTAAAATAATAATCAGGTGTTATGTTATTTTTACTGGCCATGAATCAGTTTAAAATTCTTTTGATGAACATAAAAATTGTGCCTTTGATTCCACCCTTCTTTTACTTATTTATTGTGTGTGTGTGTGAGGGAGCTTTACTTCACAGATGCTGGCTTAGCATGGTGGACTGCTGACTGGACATATGATGTCATAGTTTGTCACCAAGCCAAAATGGGCAAAAACATGGTTGTGCTTGCACATGCTCAACATGCTCAAATAAATGTGCATATCTGAAGCACACAGCAAACTGTATACGTGCAAGTTAACACACAAAGAAAAAAAGACAAAACTTTTAAAGTTCAGAAAGAATTTACTACATGTTTGAAATTGTTAAAGAGAAATTTTAAAGCAGTTTGACAATGATAAAGAAAAGCAATATTTTATGTGTCTGTCACTTTGTTACCCTTATTTTCTCTAAAAGAAGAAAGAAGCAAAGAAGTGGAATCATTATTTTTTAGGAAAGAAAACATGTGGAAAAAAGTGAGTAAACTCATATTTTTCCACTTCATAAGGTAATTTGAACGGCGAGTAATATCAGGGTTTGTCCGAGTCTTAAAAACTGCTCTGTAGAAATTGCTTGAAATTTCAGTTCCATTGTTCATGACAAATAGAAAAAATAAACTCGGGAATCAATAATCATGTATCGCCTATTTTTCCTCTGAAATTACAACATCCCAACACTTACAATTTTTTTTAGTCAATATTGCTTTCACGCTGTGTACAAAAAGAGTTGTGCTTTTCAAAAGCAACACTGCAAACTTTTTAATCACAGCAGGGAAGTAAAAACACAGAAATCAGAAGCATTTTTAAAAATGTCCCATGACTGCTGCATCATCTGCAGTTGCTCATGTTTGTCTGTATATTTTGCTCCTCACCAGTCGCAGTTCAGCATTAGGTTACAACATGGTGTCTGCAGACCAGCTGTTTCAGCCATTCCCTCCTGTTTGTCCTTCCTCCAGTAATTTTTCTCTCCTCTCTTTCTCTCTATTTTTCCTCCCTCTCGTGTTTTTTCCCACTTCCTTTCCATGCGTCTGCTCATTCAAGCATTCATGTTGACAAGGTTGAAGCTTAAAAACATTAAGTCTCAACACTGCCATCTAATGGCCATATTGTGACATTGCAGCCTTTTGTACTTATTTTACTTCAGGATAAATTTAAACCTACCAATTTAATTCATAAGGAAGTGTATTAGACCTGGAGGAAAAATTAGACTCTTTATGGTGCTGTTTAATCGTTTTTATTTCAATCTTAGGTAGCTAAGAGTTTTGCATCCCTGATCAGACATATTTTGCAGAGATAAACAGCATCTAAACAGATTATTTCAGTGGCTACTTAATGCATCTTTTTTGCTGCGTATCAGGGCTAACTGACGAAGGTTTTTGCAGGTCAGCTGTAGTAGTTAGTCTGTCGACAGGGAATGAAGCAGCGCAGTCCTAATGAGGGTTCACAGTGTGTCTGGATGTGCGTTTGTGTGCACGAAAAAGGATTTGTATTCTCTTTCTGTATGTGTGTGTGTGTCTTTTGTAGCAGTGCTTTTTTTTGGCCATAAGCACATGTGAATGTTCATGAGCGTGTATGTGTGACTTTGTTCTTGTTTATCTCTTTGCCACAGCATTTCCTGTTGTCTGGGTTTTCTCAGTCTATTCAAAGTACAAACCAAACGGGTTTTTCATTAATTATTCCAGCTGCAATGCACACAAACACATACACACACGCACACACAAATACACAAATACACAAATACAGAGATTAAAGTCCCATTCAGATGAGATTAGTATTACAAAGTAACAAGGGAAATGCAGCATTTGCCTCATACCCCTTGGTTTTCTTATTTGTATTTTTTTATTTCCTTCTTTTTATTTTTATTGTATTCTTAAATGTTCATCTGGAGTATGCAGCTTTTCAGTTCTATTGGATTCTGTCCCTCTTGGCACAGTTTATTGAGAAGAAATTCAGCTTATGTTTAAGAAATTGTCCCCCAAAATAATGTGTTGCAACGTGGCTAAAGGTGGTGTTTTATTTTTAGTATATGAACATCCCTGACCTCCTACCCAAAGACATATCCTCTGGACTCATAAAGGTGGGATTAAAAGGTGACTTTTTCTTTATCTCCAGTCATGTATAGTCATGCTAGTCAATCTCTTTTCAGGAGATTTAAAAGAACAAATATAGAGAACCAGAATTATTTCTGGAGCATGTGAACACATAGACGGATATTTTTACCAGAAAATCTCTCAAGTAGGTAAGTAATCACAAAGTACAAAGCAATAAAAGAAGTGAAAGCAGTAAAATAAGTAGAAAGAAATAAAATGAATAATTGTAAATGGTCTGTACTTATATAGCATTTTAATCCAAAGCACTTTACATGTACGTCACATTCGCCCATTCACACATTCACACACTGATGGCAGAGGCTGCCATGCAAGGCACTAATCAGGACCCATCAGGAGCAATTAGGGGTTCGGTGTCTTGCTCAGGGACACATCGGCATGGGCACGGTGACCCTTGGGTTACAGGAAGACCATTCAGCCAATATAGTGGTGCCTAGAGAACTATTACATGATAGTGATAATGTGCAATTGATGAATGTGCACAAATTTTTATCAAATGTCCCAAGCAAACTTTATTTATCAATTTGAATTTCCTAAATGCAATGCAGAATAAAGATGAGTCCCAGCACTTTTCCTGCTTTGCATCATCCACAATCCACTTCTTTGTCTGGCATGCTCGGTACGTTGCAACATTTTCGCCAAAACTATGTTTCAACCTGTGTGCAGTTAATAAGGAGTCAAGATTAAGTAGTAGAAATCAGCTTTTTGAAACACTTAATTTTAGATGGCCACCTTTACATGTACAAAAATACCTTTTTCTAAACTCTTTGAGCCCTGTGTCCTGTTCTGGTATTTTTAGGCCTTAAAAATGATGTATAGTAGTATAGTAGGAGTATATTTCTACAACCACAAGGTCCATTTGAATTCTTTAGGAGTCATAGTAAAGGGAACTGTTGTGAGGTTTGTTAAGATGTATAAATATCAATAACGTTGATTCTGGAAGAATGAATTAAAATGGCATATATCATAAATACGAAACATTTTAGACATGCCTACAAATAGAAGCAAACTTTTTTAGGATAAATATGAACATCTCTTAGTGACACAGCTGTCGCTCTAAACTTCTAAATCAGAGTACGGTATGTACATTATTTCTACAAAGGCCAGATCTCATACAGTGAAGGAGAATAAAATTAAAGAGGCTTTTAAAGAACAAACAAGGTTTTGCTTTTTGCGGTATCATCAAAAACTACATGAAACACATTCTGTGTGGTTTTTGTCCTCAATGAACCACCGCTGACTTCCTGCATGTAGCTCAAATGCTTTTTATTTGTTTGTACTACGATATTATGTCATTGCCACGTCACTTCCGGTATTTAGGATAAATATGTGTCTGGAGACGCCTGAATTAATTCACTCACATGACTCATAAGAACCTCGTTTTTGTGGTGATCAGAAAACATTATAAAGGAGGAGAAGAAGTGATAGTCCAGTTTACGAGCTGATAAGATTTAAAATGAATAACAGGATGTTTGTGATTTAGAATGAATAAAGATTCCAAGGATCCAGTCTGTAATGAAGTTATAAAGGCCTCTACTCCTCTGTAACAAATGCATATTAATATACAGTATGTGTCTTTGTTTTTGTTCTCTGCAGGTCTCAGCCTGGTTGTGGGTTTGGTTTTATATATTTCTAGTATTAATGACGAGGTGATGAATCGACCCAGAGAACCTGAGCAGTTCTTCCACTACCACTACGGCTGGTCCTTTGCCTTTGCCGCCTCCTCCTTCCTGCTCAAAGAGGTGATTTAAGCACACACACACACCAACAAACCCAAACCGCTGTTTATGCATGAAAGCATGGGATGCTGCATGGCAGGAGAATGCAAAAAAGAAGCATTTGTAGTGTTTTTATTTTCTCTGCACACTCTGGAGCTGCACATGCTGAGCAATTCACAGTGACACAAATATATACTGATGCTTAACATTTACAAAGTCAGTGCACACACACACGCACGCACACACACACAGATGGTTTAGAATATGGCTTGGATGTTAACCAAAGACAGTTTAGATAAACACACATGTTCAAGCAAGCGAATCCACACACACACACACACACACACTGCTTGAAAATTATGAAATGTAGCCCTATTCAGCTAAACACACATTTAAAAAGTGCCAGCGTAGGAGTTCGTCATCCCCGCTCACATCAATATTCATAAATGTTAATAGCTTGAATACTTGAGGGCAGCAGCTCTGTCGCAGCACCGCTTTATATGCATCAGAACATTCCTTGTCGGAGGAAGAAGGGGGGGATTTTTGCTGCACCTCTTTTATCCTTCATGCCTCCCATTTTTAAGCCTTTCCTTCAACTCATGTTCTCTTTCCTCATATCTCCTCTTTTTTCCCCAGACTTGTCTCAATATGTCCTCTGCTTTTATCTTGTCTCGTCGCTTAGTTTTAATCAGCAGTTGTCCCTTCTTCTCCCCTCTGCTCTCCTCCCCTCTCCTCTTGCCCCCTCTGCATCAGTTTAATCTTCTTTTTCACTGTTTAATGTCTATTTTCATTTCTTTTGCCATCCCTGGTGTCTCTCAGCTCATCTTTTTTGTTCTTCTCCTCTCTTCTTTAAGCTTTTTCCTTTAAGTCTTTTTTGTCCATTCAGTTGTTTTTCTCTCTAATCCTGTTTTTCATCCCACCTCCACCCATTTAGTTCTTCTTCCTCTCATCTTATCTGCTAATAGTTTTTCTCTTAATGTCCTCATTCATCTTCCATCTTTTTGTTCTTCATATATTTAACATTTCCGCTCATTATTGTTCTTTTTTTGTGCTTCTTATTATTCATCTTGTCCTCAAAGTATTTTTTTTACTCTCTTTACTTAGTTGTCTGACTTTATGTTTTTTCTGTTCTTCTGTTTCTCTACTTGTGTTTCCAATGGTTGCATCTAAACACACACACACACACACAAATACACTCATCCATCAACATGTTTCAGAGTTGTTATTGCGATAATGTTATGGATGAACAGAAAATGAGCTGAAAAGCCTCAGCAGATGCCCAAATAAAAACATGAATACATTCCTGATAATCTCAGCATGGAGCCTCCAGCCTTTTTGTCAACTATTTGAAAAATGATGAGTGATTTGTTGAACTGGTCCACCTCCTGATGGTGGTGTGTTATAGTTCACGTAGAATGGTGCTGCTGATGCTGGTGTTTAAAATTTCTTTTTAAGATTTTTTTTTCTTTCCACATTTTCTCTAGACTTAAAACCAATCAGAGCACCAAAACAGCAATCGTTGTTCTTCAGGAGCACCCCTTCAAACAATCTTAATAAAATACAACAATCTAATTAAATAAATGATTGGGACTGGCCTGAGCTGAACAAGGATAGGTAGTATTCTGTTTTAAAAGAAGGGAGGAGAGCCAAATCCTGCCAGAGCAAACTGAAAAGATCAGCTCTCAGATTTCTCTGGGTAGCAACCTGAGGTAACCCTGATGATCAGGGTGACTTCTCTGACTTTAAATTACTCAAGATTATTGGGCAACAACTATAAACATCCTCTGTGTGAAATTAGTAGTTGTTTACATCCCACGTCCAAAATAACACACGTCCTACAACACGACATAATATGGAGCCTAAAGTGCTGCAGACAGGGCAGTCACGCATTATACGATGATTATGAACAGAAAAAAGAAAAGGGCACGTTTATGTCCCTGATAAGGTGAGAACTGTCATATTTTTGATTGATCCAAGACCCTAACACGCTGACTCAGAAAGAACATTTGACAAAACCTTCAAGGGGAATCAAAAGAGTTCTTCATAAAGTCTTTACGGGAATCCAAAGGCAGGCAGCGGTCCGGGGTCAGCAGACCTCCAAGTCAACACGAGAACGGACCTGTGCTACCCTGACAAGTATATGAGCTGCCTATGAAAACATTCACCTGAGACACCAGGGAGCTTTAAAAAAAACTGTTCATATTATATTTTTATTTCTGTTTTTTACATTTTTTTTTTACGTTTTCCATAATGTTCCTGATGTTTCTTGAATTGAAGAATAGCATAACAGTGGAAGTATCATGTGTTCATTCATTTATTTAATTATATTTTCAGAGCATGTTTGTTTACTATGTGAGAGGATTTTGCTTTGATTCTATTTGTGGCCAGCCAATCCTAATCATTGGATTTATGTAGCCACCCATATCGTTCAGTTGTGGTGTGTTACTGAATCGGTCTGTAGCCGGTTTGTTTCTATGGAAAACTTCTAAAAACAGCCCAAGTCTTTGTGGCCACAAATGACTTAGGGTAGGCTAATAAAATGGACTGACCTTAGTCTTATTTTACATGACTATATTTTATTATTTTAATGATGATGCACATTCAGTCACCAAAACACTTCATTTGCTTGACTTTTGTGGATGTTAAAATGGCTTTCTAACACTTGTTGCTATCCATGGTAAAAGTAAAATATGAGGAAAATTAATTGATAATGACATTAAACAGCAATGCAACAGAGAAGGACGTTTAAACAGAGAAGGCTGCAGACAGCTGCTTTATTTGAAAGGTAGTCACTTATTCTCTAGCTATTTCATTTAAGTGGTTTGTATATGATAAAGCACAAAATGCCAGACTAAAAAATAAACTAATAAAATATGCATAAAAAATAATTACAAACCATTTAAAAAGTTTAATTGAAAATAAAACAATGTTGCATCTGCCATGTCGCATTTTGTTTGCTCTGGTTAAACTATTGATATGTTTGCATATTTGTATTTTGTTATTATATTTAAATAAGATGATTATGATTGTATGTGGTGCATACAGTAGTAGCAAAAAGGTTGGTTTTATCCCTGTTTATAATGTAATGAAACATGTTACTGAGTATGCTGTCTATAATATCCATTTCATACAGAGAAATGTGGAGAAATGTGACATGTCAGGGGATGTCATTTCAGCTGATGAATAGATCAGGAACATCAATAAAAAAATAGTAATTTTAAAAATGACTCTATTAAAAAAAGTGAGTTAATCTCAGGTATTTTTGTCTCGATCTGAAGGAGAAATGTTTCAGCTGCTCTTGTATCTCTGTATGTGTTGATCTGTGTTCCAGGGTGCAGGAGTGATGTCTGTCTACCTGTTCATGAAGCGTTATGCTGAGGAGGAGCTTTACCGCCCCCACCCTGCTCTCTACCGTCCCCGCATGTCTGACTGCAGCGACTACAGCGGGCAGTACCTCCATCCAGACTCATGGGCTCCACCGCAGCGGGGCCGCAGCGGCTCCGATGTTTCCTCTGACATCTCCATCCAGCTCAACCAGACTCCACCACCACAGCAGCCTTCCAAGGGAGGCAGCAGCTCCCAGGCAACCCCCTCTTCCTCTGGGCCCTCCTCGGCAGCAAGCTACCAGCTCCAGCCAGCCTCTTCCTCCTCCACTTCGTCTTCCTATCCACACCCTCTTCACCCAGGTGCCACCTCCACCCTACCCAGAGCCTCCCATGCCCACACCTACTCTCAGCCTCACCCTCACCCGAGCGGTCCTCCCCAGTCCCTGCCTATGGTGGCTCCACCTGCTGCCGTGCTCCCTCCTCGCTACCACACACACACACGAATGAGTGCATCTCCATGCTAGGATACTTAAGCAGGGAGAACAGGAGGGATATACAGGTCAGGGGTGGGGTGGGGTGTGTGTATGGGGGGGTGGGGTTACATTGGCTCTTTTACAGCTCTTATACACAACACATGCACACAGACACAAATCCTGTACTCTCAGAGTGTGTGGGCAGAGGGTTGCAGCAGAGTAGCAGAAGGAAGGAGGTTTACAATCAAAGAGAGGAGAGACGAGGAAACAAAAGAGGGGAGGAGGGGAGGGGAAGAGGCAGGTGGGCGAACGGATGACTCACTGCTGATGTTATGACAGATGTTTAACTAACAAAACTTTTAACACAGAGGGAACATGGGAGGGCGATGAGAGGGGAATATGATGATTACTAGCATCAAAACAATTACGGGGGTCTCTGGTGGGAATATTCATCATGAGGGAAATGATACATGGGCATCAATGTGAAGCAGCAAGAAACGGGAAGCGTGTCCACAAAACTGTTTTCTTTTAGAAGACTTCCATTTTTCCCATATTTACATTTGTTTCTTTTTTTTTTAGATTCATGGACATGGTTGGGAAGACTACTTTTATTATACTGTATCTTAACTATTTTCAAATAAATGTACGAATAAGTTAAAAAATTATTTTATCTACGATGATTAAAGGTATTCCAGAGCAGGTGCAGAAATACTTTTGAGGATTACAAAGCACCAATGTCCATGTAGATCTGTAGATTTTTCTGTCTAATGGACGATTTGTGGCAAAACATGACATGGTCTCCAAAGAGTGAAAAAATCTGATTCGTGTTAAAACCTTTTAATTCTCTGATTTTGTCTTGCAACCCTTCATAACTTTTAAAGTGATGCATTTATCTCTGATTCATGTGTCCAGTCCAGGAATTATCCTTGGAATTAATCCAAAATTTAGATATTTTATTGCACTCAGTTATTATAATGTTTTATTTAACACAAGTTATGATGCTTTTCCAAACCTTACCCATGTAGTTCTGAAAGCTTAATATTTACCAAGTAGTTGTCAATAGTTACTTGTTGCTTAGACTTTTATGAATGACCACAATCAAATAATTGGAAGTGTGAAACAGCATCATAAAAGCTACCAAATCTTAAAATGGCATTTAAAAGATACTGTGCCACTTTTCTTTTTCTGATTTGCTCTGACAATGTTTTCCTCTAGTTATTCTTCTTGCCCATTAAGCAGAAAAAAAAGGAAAAAAAAACATGAAAATAACTGTTAAATTACCACATTGTCCAACTTCAACAAAACTTAAATGCCTGCTTTCGTTTGCAAATTGCTTTGTGCCTGCAATTTGCATTACTTAAAATGGTAAAAGCAATATTGTATTATTGTAATAAGGCTTCCAAAACATTTATAAGAAGATGGAGGGGAGGGAGGGTGGTGCTGGGTAATACAGCAAAGGTAAACATTACTATCTCAGAGCCCCTTTACTTTTTACTGAATTCATGTGGAAACATGCATCTATTACTATTTATTTATTTATTTATTTAT
>CM047991.1:27208782-27233051 GCA_026261665.1 Melanotaenia duboulayi | reverse complement strand
CAATTGCTTGACAAGAACTGCATTGAATTTGTTTATCAGAGGTTTATTTTTCNCAATGCAGTTCTTGTCAAGCAATTGATTTTTATCAGAGGTTTATTTTTTCCTTTTTGAGGTAAACAATCTAAAGCAAACTGAAAAATCACCTTGAAAATTTGAACACTGCCTTTTTGACTGTTTCCACCTGAGATGGAGGCCCATCCTCTGTAATGTCTTGCTGCTACTGCTGATGGTTTGCAGTGTCGTCTGTATTTGTGAGGACATTGGAATAATGCAACCTTTGCAGAACATCTGGGCAGATGTGGCTACTGGCTGCCTGTTAATATAATTTTTTGACAATAAATTACTGGATTTGTTTTATTTTCTAGATTCTAACACAATAGTAAAGCAATTCTTTAGGTTTGATAAAGGCATTCCAGATACTAAAAAGACATTTTTTACTTAATTTTACATAGGAAACTGTAGCAAATTCACAACATCAGGGGCACAGCAACCACCACAACTCAGTAAGTTTTACACACACTTACTGGTGCACCAACACAACAGCCGTCTTTCCTTGCTCCTGGTCCTTCCTGTCCCAGGCCCCTGCATGCTACTACAGATAAAGAGTTCAGGATTAGATATGTGTTGCATCTGTTGCAATCTGCGTTACCTGCTGCTCCCTGCACCACCACCTCACTCTCCTTCTCACAGCTGAGGACCACGCCCCCATCACAGAAACATTTAACCAGATGGCTGCCGTTCCATAGCAAAGTTGTAGTGTCGACCATAACAAGTTTCATTAACACCTTCTCCCAGGGGTTCCACATGCTATTAAATCAAACTGTGTTGAACCTCAAGAAAATGTGTTAGCTTGACTACTGAGAAAAGTGCAGCTAACAGGACGATGTGTTTGCAATCATGTGCAGGTGTGGTTAGAGCTTCCAGCATCTTCCCCATCCTTAGTGCCATATTGCTTCTCCTGGGTGGAGTGTGCGTTGCCTCCAGCGGCTTTTACAAGAGCAAAAGGAACATTATTCTTGGTGGAGGGATACTTTTTGTAGCAGCAGGTAAGTGTACAGGTCTGCTATGTTTTTGCAGAGAAATGTGCATTTTCAAGTTCAGTCTCTACATGTGCTGTAGTATTTCAACTTTGGCAGGTGTTGTTATCCAAAACGCATACTCTTGTCCTTCTAATTTATTCCCTTTTGTGCCTTTTTTCATGGTCTCTTTCTTTTTCTTTTTGTCAAATAAGTATGCAATATCACTTCAATAAGAAGACATTAAACAATAAACTAAACATAGTGATGCCTAAATGTTTGATACAAATGTTGGACAATTACACTCTGATAGAGCATCATGGTAGAAGATTGTATGAAGGTAACAGGAGAGGAGGTGGATTTTCTGAGACAGTTAGGAGAGACAATGACATAAGAGAAGTGAGTTATGAAGGGATGGGTAACAGACTGGCTTGAAAAGTAGCAGACAAAAGGAATGCTCGACCAGTGCAGTGATGGCAGAATTAAGAATGGGGTGGTTTGACAACGTGGGAAAACAGAAGTGACTAACAGTAGCTGAGGGAAAGCCTAAACACCTAGAATAAGAGCAGACATGAGTGAACAGATCTTTCTTACTGAACTCATAGCAGCTCCATTTTGTGCTGCACAATTTGCAAAATGACTTTATTATTGACTTATTACATAGTGCAAGCCTCTTATTTAAAACTGGAGGCACTTCAGTCTCTGCCTGCAAAAACTATTTGTGAATCTGCAGGTTGGTTTGCATCAGAGGAGCAATTAAACGTGTATATCTCCCCAGGCCTCAGCAACATCATCGGAGTGATTGTGTACATCTCAGCAGCACTGAGCGACATCTCTCCAAAGAAAGATGAGGATAAGAAGTGGCACTACTCTTATGGCTGGTCATTCTACTTTGGCGGCCTGTCCTTTATCCTGGCTGAAATGGTAGGCGTCCTGGCGGTTAACATCTACATCGAGAAGAACAAAGAGCTGCGCTGCCGCTCTCGCACCGACCTCTTCAAGAGCACCACTCACGCCATGCTCCGTCTGCCCAGCTATCGTTTTAGACGGCGCTCTCGCTCCAGCTCACGCTCCACCGACCCGCCTCGTTCGCAGGAGAACTCGCCCGTCGGAGCTTCTAAGACCTTCACCCTGCCGCCATCTGCCCCGCCATTCTCTGTGGCCACTCTGCCCAACCCACACCACACCAGCAGTGGAGGGAGCGGCGGGGGCGGTGACATCTCCATGTACACCCTGTCAAGGGACTCCAAGCTGGGAAGCCTTGGAGGAGGCGCCCCTCCGCTCTACGGCACAGTGGACCGAGCCACGCTCTACCAGCTCCACAACTACTTCCCAAAAGATTCGAGTGGCAGCGGCGGTGGAGCAGGTGGAGGTGCAGTGATAAGCAGCGGTACACTCCCATCCCACTCTAAGTCCAACTTAGCAGCGGCAGCGGCAGCTGTAGCCCAGAATGCAGCACCGCTTAATACGTCCACATCCGCTGCTGCACCTGCCCAGGCAGCCCCTATATCCACAGCTACTATGGAGAGGGACAGGGGAAACGTGGGAACCCTGGACCGACTGACAGCCAAAAGAGACAGGGATAGCAACTCAGATACGCTTAACAGGAAAACTACGCCAGTTTAAAATTAACCTCAAAGAGTAGGGGTTGAGGGCAAAGGGAAGATAATGGGAGGGGGGGCAGTAGGGCTGAAATGTGTAGGAAACATCTCAACAATAATGTTTATGTCATTGAGCCTGGGGTATGTCGCTGCCATAGATACAACTATTATCATAAACAGTCATGAAACACCCAATGCCATGTGCAAGTACTTTACCTCTGCCTTAAACACTAGTTTGTGTGCTTTGATTGTGCAGCAATGATGGAATCAGTGCATTAGAACATTTTTCCATTTACATTTTGATTTCTGAGTCTCTGTTCGAATGACGTGTTAAACAAAAATCATACTTTGCTATGTGTAGATATCTGTTTTGAACCGAAATTCTGAGGCATATTTTGTTTTTTTCCAACCACCAAATCCTCATTTTGAGACACAGCTGTGTCAAATTTCTGTTTAAAGGCGCAGAATGATACAATATACCGAGCTGGCCACCAATTCAAGATGACAGTAGTTAGTTAACCTCTGGTCTACAGAGATTGACCCCAGCCATATGTAACCTAACAGCACACACACGGGAGGATGCTGCCACACTGTGAGCCCATTTATTTCTGTGTTAGGAGTAATTACGATGACAGATGGGCTTTCAGCACAGTCCAAGAGAAAGAAGGAGATATACAGTACTTCGGGCTTCACTTTGAGCGTCTCCATTAAACCACTGCCAGGTGTTACTGTTGAGTTAGATACCACAGCATGATGCACAACTCCATCCCGAGTCTTTAATTTTGTACTCAGAGAAATATTCTTTGTTTTATTTTTTTGTTTGTTTGTTTTTTTCTCTCTCTTTCAAGTCAACTCAGTACATTAATAGTAGCATCTTGCTGTATAGTTAGGCTTATGATTTTAGCAGGGTTTAGCCACTACATCCCTTCATTATAGGAAAAAGCAGTGAAAATTAATTACCGATCACAACCAAATCAGCTGCATTTTAACTTCCTGCTCATCCATTATAGTCGCTGTGTGCCAGGAAGCTGCACAGTCTATCAAAGTACTTGTATAGAGGGTCTGTGCTGCACCCACTGTGGCATTTAATTACTTAAAAAGGAAGGATTTTGGGGGTTGTATGACTGCTTATGATGATGACTAAATACTGAAGGCTCCAAGGCGGCATCTATTGAGTGTTCCTGCTAAGGGCTGAAAATAAAAAAGAAACAGGGTAGGGGTTGAAATCAGTTTACACTCAGGGGGTGGAGTTTTAGTTAAAGTCCTTAGAAAACCTTAAAAGAAATGAAATCACACATTGATCTAGAGTGAAATATCAATCTTACTGTTCAAAGTATGTCATTTAGTCTTTAAAACAATGAAAAGCACATTAGAGATTATTAAATATATTGGTATTTAGAGAAGATTTCTAAATAAAAAACAATTAAACTTTGAGTGAAGCATATTTTGAAACATTATCTGAGATATTCCATATAGAATAATTCTCCATTTATATTCTATATAACATGTTGAACCAAAACTCTTGGAGTTGAAATACCTGATAACTGGACTGATGAATCAAACGCTGAATGCACTCCTGAAAATGAATTCAAGCATCTGGTTGACGAGGTGGAGGAGGAGGGGGGAAGAGATGCTGTCCCTTGTCTCCCTGTTCTTCTGTTAGCTATAACTAAATACTGTTTCACAAAATAGAATAACAAATGTATTATGAAGTATACTATTGACCCATTCATCTAAATACAAGCACATAACGTCTGTAAATGCTAATCTTTGAGTTGTTTTTCTCATTCTGAGTGATTGATTATCATCTCTAGGTTACATGAGATTGTATCTATTAATATCATGTTGCTGGTGTTTCTTATGATCATAATGGTTATTGCAGGGTATTTATTTTTTTTTTTCCTTTTTGTAAGTTTTATATTCTTTTTCATTTCCTTTCTTTTGCTCAGTGGTGTCATGTGGAAAGCATGTGCACAGAAGTGAGAGGGTGTTAATGTGTAAAGTTGTTTTTCTTTCATCTTCAGCGTTGTATTTGCATTCATTTGCACCAGGACGGTTGACTGAGCATGCATGTTCTGTTTCAGCAACGCCCTGCCTCACCCTCACGCAAGCATTGAAAGCTGGGACTAGAACCCTAACTGTCCTGCTTGTTTCTGAGCAGCTCCCCTACAACACCTGGGGATCATGTGCCTTGCTCAAGGGTACATCAGTATTTGTTGAATATATGTAAGTGTTTTTCTTATTTTTATTTTTCTGATTGTTCCACTCATTCTAAAGAGATAAATGGGCATCTTTCTGATACACTTTATTCCCAATGTCACTGTTATTTTTCTTTCCTTTTTTAGTTTTTACAGGAATTATATTAATGCCATTTGTTTTATTCTGGTTTCATGTAATTATTCTTTTTTAATACATTACTTTTTCTTTTTCTTGTTGTATATTCTTCAGTGTTTCATCTCTGTATTCATAATTTCTCTTACTTTTTAGTTTTTACTTTTTTTCAGTATTCTTGGATCCTCTCTTATTTCTTATATTCCTTCTTGTATTTTTTCTATAATCGGTTTGTCCTCATTTCCTTGCAGGAACTGCATTAGTGTTTTACACATAACCAACGTAGCCTAATAATCAGTGTTTTTTAATGTTCTAACTAGTGTACAACTGTAGGTGATAGACTTTATATTATATTTATTTTGGTGGTGATATGTATAGATATTCCTAATGTTATATTGTTTCAGAGCTCTTACACCTGTAACTTGGGGCTATAAAGGCTTCAGGCCTACCTGTGACACATGATCGGTAGCCTTAGTGCTGGCAAAATGAGATACACATGGCCTTTGCTGGCAGTCTCAGTGTTTTGTTTTGTTTGTTTTTTTAGTATTAGACGTAATTTACAATAAAGTACATCAGCTTCTGTGTGTTAAAAATGCATGTATTGTTATATCACTAAATAAACATTGGCATTTTTCCTAAACTTGGATAAAAAGTAGATAACAAACTAGTATTTTATTATTTTAGATTTGCCCTGGCATTGTAAAAGCCATCCTCAGTTATTTTCCCAACACTTATGCTACCGACTCAAGTCAAGTCTGAAACTCTTCAGATGTAAAACTAGTGAATTTCCATTCAGCAGACCGACACATGTAAAGGACAATAATGATAAAGGGAAGCAATACAATACTGTACATTGATCCTCACTGGAAAAAAAATAAATAAAATAAATAGAGGGTATATATGAAAATATAAATATATCAATACATCCAATAAAGTTCTCTATGAAAAACTGGTTGAGTCATGTCTGTTCTTGATTGCCAATATGATTCATATGACCAACACGAGCAAGCTACATGATTAAAACCCCTGACAGGTGAAGTGAGTAACACAGTTCATTTTGTTAAAATGCAATGTTGTGGAAAAACCTGCATCATGAAATTTGAATGGATGAATTTGTCTACTCAGTATTAAGCAGTTTGTCATAATTTCATAGCTGTTTATATATTAAAATGGCTATTTCCCGAACATTTTCAGCTCTAAAGATGGAAAATACCCAGACTTCACCATCTGTGCACATGGTCCAACTTTTGTTTCTTAAGAGCATCCTGAGGTGCATCAAAGGAAAACAATTTGCAGGGCACAGCAGGTGTGTGCAGCATTTATGGAACGAAGCTCTCAATGCATTTTGAACCCACTGGGCGTTGATTAAATCATTTCCAGATAAGTCAAAACATTTCAGAAAAACTTTCTATATATGCACTTATGAGGAGGTCAACATTGCACGTTTAGGACTATTTTGTGTGCCTTTGCTTCTGAAACAACAAAAAACAAAGAACTGGCACAAAATTGAGTTAAATATTGTATAAGGTTGGTTGAATCAACTATGGCTGCTTGTGGACACGATACACTTGTGCATATTGTTTAGAAAATTGTTTCACACATTTAATTTAATTTAAAAAGGTTTCAGTGAACTGAATACTTCTTTCCTTTATGTGCTATGATTGGACTGCAATACTATGAACTGCTACAGAATGCAAATTGGTCATTCATACAAATAAAAAAATAGACAGGTGGCTAGATGTATAGATAGATTAACAGTAGGAGAATAAAAAATTAAGCAGTGCAGACTATGACAGGTATTAATTAAGCTGTTGCACTTTCTTAATAAAGCTGACACAACATTCTTTTTTTATGAGAAAAAAGACAGGGGAAGAGTGTAAGCCCAGGGGAAATGCACCTTTTTTTCTGATGACAATAAATCTGCTGGCAGAGCACATCAGAAACTTTGAAGCATTTGGTTGAAGTCACAAGAAAATGCGATTTGATGTCAAAGTTTTAATTGGTTGGCCTCTATTATTCTGACACCACAGAGTCATATTTGAAACACAATATTTCTGCAATAAAGCAAAGACATAAGAGACCTAGCATTTTTGTGGATCACTGAATTTAGAAATTCTTTATACAAAAGACTGTCAATTCAGCACATTGTCTTTTTCTTCTCTATTGGATTTTATTTCATTATGACAGTTACAGCTGCAGTAAAGAAACTGAACATCACAGAGCAGGTCATGAGCCATGCAGCCGATTCATTTAAATAATCTCAGAGTGTTAGTGACTTTACAGGAACACCTCCTCTGGGAGTTACAAGCTTGTCTCGTTGGGTAAAGCAGACAATTTATCTCCTAAACAGACATGTCACTGCATTTCTTTCAACACATCATTTATACACTGTTCATCAGCCTTTGGTGGAACATGAGGTATGGTATAGGAAAAAACCAGGCCAAGGGTTGGAAATCTTTTAGAGACATTCATGACTTTTGACACATAGTCATCTGAGCAGTTTGTATAGAGAATTATAAATATTTGGATCCAAGGTAGAAAAAAAGGATTCCATCATAGTGATTCCGCCAAAATAACTAGAGGAAGATAAAAGGTAGCTGGGTTTAGACTGAACTGGTTACATGGCTGTGATCAGGGTTAAAGTTACTGTCCCACTTACCTTACTTACACTCCCATTAAATAAGGGAATCTGAGATAACAACAAAAGGAAAATAAAGTCTGTTGGGAGTTTCCAAGCTTTTCATGTATTTTCTTCCCTCAAGAGACAACATAGCATATGTCTATGCTGTGGAGTGTTTCTCAGCAGCCAGCTTAATTATACTGCAATGAAAGCTACTGCATCATTACTCCCAACACGAACCTTTATTCCTCACAATTGTGCTTTTTTCATTTAGCCAATTTTGTTGTTATATAAATAATTGAAAAAAAACCTGGGTGATAAAAACAAATAAAATTGGCACAAAAAGTAAGGAAATTACTTTAAATAATACAAGTTGGTGTTGTATTGTACATTGTTGAAAAGCCTGATTGGTCACAACAAGGTAAAGCTTGTAAGGATCATGCTAATGTGGATTAATTAGTCACCTTTGCAATGACATTGGAATGCTGCCAGGTGTGTCAGTCACAGATGTATGACTGGTATCTGATTTGCATCTAATGTATATGACAAATATATCGAAATGACATTCTCGAGCCAGTGGTATGACATATCTCCTGATTCTGGAGCTTAACACCATCATCAAGACATCATCTCCCACGCATCAAAAGTAGACAAGAGCAACTTTACAAACTAGTGGGTCGGAGCACACGGCACCCGCGAAAAGTAGACCCCTACACTGTGGATCTAAAACTCAGTGAAAGAGATGTAACCTTTGAAATTCACACTGGATGCTACCTTACAGTCATGAGTCAAGAAACATTTAAAGAGGCACGGAGACACACCAAACTCCCTAGTCTGAGGCCCATCAAAATTAAACTGGAAACTTACACAGGGCATCCTGTTGAAGTGATCGGTGTCACACTAGTCAGAGTACGAAGGTGGCCGGGGAGTGCAAAACAATATTACATCCAGTGAAACACTTTTACATTTTTGTGATACATATTTACATTCAGTGAAACATCTGGATCTTTGAAATTGTGTTTCGGTAAACCNTATTTACATTCAGTGAAACATCTGGATCTCAGATTTTGGTCTAACACCTATCTTTGAAATTGTGTTTCGGTAAACTTGTAAAATTGTTTCATTCGATGTAATATTGTTTTGCACTTCCTGGTCACCACAGAGTACAATACCAGCAGCAAACAAAGAAATTGCCCCTGATCAAGGTCGAAGGTGATGGGCCCAGCTTGCTGGGGCAAGGCTGACTGAAGGACATGTTCCTTTTGCCATGCGAGCAAAAGTAGATGAAGAAATAGACTGACTACAGGGAGAAAATATGATCTCGCCAGTAAAATATGTGGAATGGGCGGCACCAGTTGTGCCCATTCTGAAGCCTACAGGGACAGAAAGACTGTGCAGAGACTACATGCATACCGTAAATACAGTGGCTCTCCTGGAACAGTATCCAATACCTAGAGTGGAGGACCTGTTCACAGCTCTTTCAGGAGGAAAGCAGTTCTCAAAACTAGTCACGCTCACCAGAAAATACTCCTGGATGAGGAATCCAAAAAGTATGTGACAGTGAACACGCACAAAGGCTATTCAGGTACAACAGGCTGCCTTTTGGAGTAGCATCTGCACCAGCCATATTTCTGTGGAAGGCCTTTTGATAGAGATACCTGTGGTGGTTGTGTATTTAGATGGCATTTTGGTAAGTGGGGAGGATGAGGCAGACCACCTGAAAAACTTAGCCGAGGTGTTGAGCAGGTTGGAGGAGGCTGACAGAATAGTCATCCCCACCAAAGGCAGAGACAAAATACTGAAGCTTCTGCACCAGCATCATATGAGCATCTCAAAGATGTAAGGCCTGGCAAGGTCAAATATATGGTGGCCAGGTATAGATGAGAACACTGAAAGGGAAGTGCAGTCGTGTTAGGACTGTCAAACATACCACAAGTCACCATCCACAGCACCATTTTCTTTTTTTTCAAGTTCCTGGTTTCTGCTCTAAAAATGGGATAGAGCTCTTTAGCTTTGTGGAGAAAGTACATGTGAAATTCAGCTTTTAGCCAAGAGCTGTCTGGGAGCTTGGTTGCTAGTCACTAAGCTAGCTCTTAGATGAGCCATGAGTCAAGAGCTTACTTGTGGTGGCTCGGTTGATTCTCTGTCACCTCTTGATTCAAGGCTAGCTAACAAGGCTTTAATATGATAGAAAGTAAATATATTACTGTTCTTATCTTTTCATGTGCATGCAACTTTGTACAGTCAAGGTAATATTGTGGAAAAACGTTGAAAGGTACAATTCTATAGAAAACCTGAATTGTTTTGCAGGATGATTAACTGATGGTTTGGGACATAAAGCATAGGCACTTAATGAGCTTGGTTAGACGTTCAAAAGATTGTGATTTTATCCAAAATTCATTCTTTCAACACTGTGTTATGTTAGAGCAAATCTTTCTGTTGGTCATGTGCATGAATGTGTGATGTTGCATATTTTGGAATATTCATTTACCATGTAGTTGCAGTTTTAACAAAAAAAACCTTTGGGTGTTTTTGTGGGAGAGAAATTCTCAACAATCAAAGCCCAATACAATATAATAATTTATATACACTTGGATCTCCCTTGGTGCACCTAGATGTTATGCTTGGTATGGCTGCAGCAAGAAACAGTGTTGTCTTCCATACAATAAAAGCCAATGCCTTGTGTCCTTTTTCATGAGTCAACAGGAGTATGACAACTGAGTAGACATTTTAATTTCCTCTCCTTGTTCAGTCTGAAACTCTGCCCAACTGTCTCTCTTTCCAGGGCTCTTTGGTGGTGAAAAGTGTGTGTCTGCAGTCACTGATAACAGCTTCAGGCACACTGACAGATATCCATATGGCAGTGGGGGGGATCTGTCACTCCCTAGTCCTCAAATCCTGCCTCAATTGCAATAAAATCCAAAAACAAACCTGGGCAATATTCAAGAAATCTAAAAAATAAATAAATAAATGTAAAAAAATAAAATAAAACCAAACAAGGTGAATTGCAATGAGTTATAACAAACACCTGCAAAAAGAGAGATTTTCATTCTCTGCAAGGCCATTAATATTGTTTTATTTAAAACTGAAGTGATAGGGTTTCATATACAAATAAAAACTTGCAAAGTTAGCCCAGCGCACATTTAGCTCGTCAGGGCTGTATGCACTTTCCTCCCTATATGATAGCTGTACATATATTTTACACCAAAGCTCAATGTTCAAAAAATCTTTATTATCCCATGAGGATAATTTGCTTTGCAGCAAGCAGTAAAAACAATCATTCAGTCCACAATCACACAAAAATATTAATTTTTTAAAATATCCCAGTGAACCAGCTTTATTGCTTCGTATACAATGCTAACAAGAGAGATGTTTGGAGGACTCTTCCAAGAGTTGATACACATTTCTTTTGTTTTGTTTATAGTAATGTTAACACCAACCAGCAATTATGTATTTGTCAGAGATGGATGGAGGAAGAAACTAAAGAAAATAAAATGGGAAGTGGTTGCCTTTTGGGTACAGAGATGGATTTGGGTCAGGAGAACCACTGTGGGCCCCTGATTAAGGCCCTCAACCCCTGAACTGCTGCTCCCATGGGTGCCGATATATGACAGCCCATTCACTCGAGATGGACAAAATGCAGAATCTTTTTCCCCAATTGGGATGAATGAAGTGGATTTATAAAGGCAAAATAAACTGCAGCATATGCAAGTAATATAGTAATGATCTTTGGTGGAAAAACCAAAAAACATTCGAAAACAGTTCTGGGCTGCACAACATAAAAAGAAATTTAAGATTTAGGAGTAAAGACGGATCCAAAAAGGGTGATAAGAAACAGGATTTGGTCCTGCACAGCTTGTGTAAATATACTCACTTCTGGAGCGAACAGGAAGTGCAGCACTACACATATTATCTATAAAAAAAGTAGCATTTAACTGAAAAAACTGAATGGTGTATTTTCTTTGTAAAGATTGAAACATCACAGTACAAAGTCAAAGAGTTAATATTACATTTCAGCCAACAGTACGATTTTGTATTGTTTGACTTTAAGTCATTATCTGACACACACACACAGCCTTCATCATTATTTTATTATTTTATCCCCTTTTTGTATCTCAAATAAGAAATAAAATAAGATTTAATCATTTTTATTATAAGATGTGCTCCTTCATTCACAGCTTTTTAATAAATGGCCTTGATTTAATTTCAGTAACAGAATGAGTGAGAATGTTAAGACCTGAGATTAGCTATATTCAAGAGAATAATCTTTTGTCTTTATATTTTGAATGAGCAGCGATTGACTGCTGCGACCCTCTGAAGTTTTAAAAGACTGAGTCACCATTCTGGGATAAGTGTACATTTCAGAGGCAGAACTTTTCAAGAACAAAGGAAAAGAGTGTTTTTTTGTTTGTATGTTTGTTTGATAGATAGATATTTATAAAGTGGTTTTTTTATGCTGAAGGCAACACATGATTTACATGATTAAAAAAAATTAACAAGCCTTTACACACATCAAAATAGATAACATAGCAATAGAAATAAAAACAAATGAAAAAAAACAAACAAAATACTTATTAAAGTCTTTCAGACACAGTCGCAGACACACACATGTATACACACAAACAAAACAGTACCTCCTGCCTCCCTTCTGTACAAACATGGCTCCCTAATTTCTGTTTCAAAACTGAATGTAGGTATAAAACACTAAAAGTGATAAATATTTGGCTTGATGTTGCTGTGAGAAAACAATATCAAGGGGATTCAGCCACACCAGAAGCCAGTCCCCCCCATGTCCACAGAGGCCACTACCCAGGCTGGGACTTACACCACATAAGGCTGCAGTGCAGGGCCCGATCCATCGAGACAGGGGTGATCACCAAGGCAACAACCCCCAGACCAAGCAGGCAAAACCCCCAGCATGAAGGATCCCCATTAAGAAAACACTGAGGCTAAAACAAATATTTAATAACCTTAAGAAACAATATGGACAACTAAGACTAAATAAATACATAAATAAATAAATAAAGTTCAGTAAAATTAAAGTAAAAAATTTTTTTTCAAAACACATTAAGATCAAATAAAATTCAATTAAAAGCTAAGCTAAAAAGGTAGGTCTTAAGCATCCTTTTAAATACACNAAGCTAAGCTAAAAAGGTAGGTCTTAAGCGTCCTTTTAAATACATCAACAGTCTCTGAAGCCCTGAGATTCTCTGGTAGGCTGTTCCACAGACGAGGGCCATAATAATAGAAAAAGGCCTCACGATATGTTTTGGTCCTCACCCTTGGAACAACTAAGAGGCCGGTACCAGAGGACCTCAGGGTCCATGAGTGTTCATAATTTAAAAGCTGGTCAGATAAATAAGAGGGCCCAAGACCATTAAGACATTTATAAACCAGTCAAAGAACTTTAAAATCAATCCTGAAATGCACGGGGAGCCAATGCAGTAATTTTAAAACTAATGTAATGGGTTCCCGTCCTCTGGTCCTCGTCTGAACGCATGCCGCCAAGTTCTAGTAGTTGTAGGTTTGCAGTGGACTTTTTAGGAAGACCAGAGAGCAGGGCATTACAGTAATCTAATTTATTTGAAATAAAAGCATGCATCAGCACCTCCAAGCTGGCAAGAGAGCGAAATGGGCAGACTCTGGCGGTGTTTTTAAGATGATAAAATCCAGTTTTTGTTACATGATGTGTGGAGTAAAATCCAGCTCAGTCAAAAAGAACACCCAGATTTCTCATAAACTGAGAAAGATTCAAATGTTGTAATTTTGATAAAATGATCTCTCTCTTGCCTCTNACCCAGATTTCTCATAAACTGAGAAAGATCTCTCTTGCCCCCGGGAACAATAATTAAAAGTTCAGTTTTGTCCTGATTTAGCTGTTAGAAATTCTCTTTCATCCATGACTTTATATTTAAAACAGAGTTGAGAAGGACATTAAGTGGCTCTAGGTCATCAGGAAACACGGTGATGGTGGTAAACACATATATAAGTAATGACAATGCATAAATTTGACTAATCTTTGCACCTGCTGTCTCATGTTGCCAAAGAGTTACAGTAATTAAGGAAAGTATATAGCCTCTTTCATTGAAATTGTTTCTCTTTTTTGTTCCATCTTATAATTTTATATGGCTTCTGTACAGTTTGTAACCATGTAGACTTCTCTGCACACTTTACCATGCTCTCAGAGTCACAATTTCTTTATCATTCCTTTAGTTTGAACCTTACTGTCAGCCCGGATGGTGGCAAAATGCTTCCTAATAAGATATCTTACTGCGCATAGGCTTTCATGTTAGAGGGAATAATTGTGTAATCATTAAGAAATTAAATAAAATTAAATAAAAAATATTACATTAATCCCCCTAAGGGAAATTATAAATGACAAAAGAATAAATACTAAAATCAATAAATAATAAGACAAATAATAAAACAATGATAATTAAAACAAGTAAAAAAATATATAAGCAAATTAATAATAACATAAATAAAAGATAATTATTTCAAATGAATCTAAAAAAAATAAATAAGTAATAAAATACTGAAAATGTATTTTTAAATTAACTTATAACTTGTTTTATCCCAGTTTTAATATTTTCCTTCATATTCCCGGAGCCAAGGTTGACAGTTAGAAAGACAGGAGTATGTTCACCCCTCCCTTCATGTGCTGACCACCACTATAAACAGTGAACATATAAATTTTGCACATTGCCACTTCTCAGTTTGCACTGAACTACAAGAACTGGCTGAACGTCTGTTGATGTCAGCTATGCTGCAGACTTCCAGCAGTCTGCTTGCTGCTGCTCTGTTTGGGCTAAACTGTTTTAATGGCTGTCTGGGTGACTGTTCAGATACAACTGCAGAGAAACCTGGAAGAGTAGAATGTGTACGAAATTCTCCCACACACTCCTCTTCTAATGCCAACATCAGAGCGTAATATCAGTTTCCACTGAGTGCACTCATCACTTGTGAAGTTCTCATATTTATTGGAAGTGTGTAATGTTTTTTCCAGAAATTTGGATGAGGCTGCAAGTGTATGACTGCTAGCTGTCACTAGAAATCACGCTGTCCACTCGCTGTTCAACGAGAAGTTAAGTAGCACTCTGCAAATTATGTTTGACTGACTAAAGTGCTTTATTTGATAGAAATGTTGTGCATTTTCTTTCCTAAGTAAGGAAACATTATTCCAATCAAAGCAACAGTGCAAAGATGAAGATTCACAAATGTATTAAAATCAATACAAACTGTTTTCCTTCTTTCTCTCTCTCTCTCTCTCTCTTAATTTCTGTTTTCCCTCCATTGCACACCTGTTGGTCATCAGTCATCACTCACCTTGCATATGTACCCCTCTGGTTCAGGAGTCACTTTTCACATTGTGTTACTTGCTCTGCACTTTGCTTTCCCTGCAGGGTTCTAAAATTCAACCTCAGCTTGCTCCTGATTTAACCTTTTTTTTCCCTTGTTTATGGCATTGATATTTGTGCATAGATTTTTTTTTTTACCTTTTGTTACTGGCTTTTAGTTTTGATGGATTGTGGATCTATGAAATTCTACAGGCTGACTGCCTGGTTTTGAGCTGTGCTCTTTCATTTAAGCCAAGTGTTTAAGTGTTCCTTTATATGTATTGCCACCACACAAATGATAAGCCTGCTCACAGATTTTCATACCTGCAAACTCAGAAGTTGTGAAAAAGGTGACAAATTCACATGTTTCCAACTCTGAGAGCAAAAAAAAAAGACATGTGTTATCATGTCCTACACAATTTTAAAATAGCATTTGTAAAATCTTGCTCTGATCTTTTTTAAAATACTCTGTCAAGGAAGCTGTGATGAGCTACTTTTACCTCGGTCTTGACCTTTTAGTCTTTAACCAGGTCCAGCTTCATTTGCACCTCAGCCCTGAATGAAATAGCGTCTTCCTTTTTAAAATCTCTTCTACTGGAGAATAGTTGTCCAAACACTGTTGGCTTTATGAACATAAATATTGCTAACCGCAACTGAGCCATCAGAGCATGTATTGCAATCATTTATTAAGCCAGATACTGGTATGTGTTTCTGTTCCCTTCTTATTTTACGACAGTAACGTGAATTAAAATCAGAAAACGATACAGAAACAGCTAGCACTAACAAACAGATGGAACTTTTGTAAAGAAAAACAAAAAGTTTAACATGTTGGGAAAACCTGATAGAGAAACAGATCATTACGCACTACCCTTTTTTAAGTTACACAAGAAATTATACTGCAGATACTACTAACAGATAACAAGAATTACCTCCAAACAACCGTTGATGTCTATGAAGAAACGTGGAAGGCAAAAATATTTGTTATGCATGGGGCAAAAAACAGATGCTGTCGTCCTGATTGTGATTGGGCAAATAAAGACCCTGACACATTCCAATAAACTGTTTTATTGTGAAGAAGGTAATGTCCTCTGTTTTTTTTCTTAATGTCCTGTTCCTGATGTTGAGATTGTACGACATGTTTCACTGACAATAAAAGCTGTTTGTGAGGCGGCACAGTTTACTGGTTTGGTCTAGAAACATGTTGCTTTAGGTACGAAAAAATAATATTAATAAAATACTCTCCTTTTTTCCCCCATATTCATCACATTTAGACCAGTGGTTTTCAAAGTGGAGGTCGTGGGATAATTTCAGAGGTCACCAGATAATTCTGAAAAATATTTATCCTACATTTATCAAATAAATTTGGGATTTTTACCAGGGCTGTCTAAATAAACCAGNTTATCCTACATTTATCAAATAAATTTGGGGTTTTTACCAGGGCTGTCTAAATAAACCATTAATTATGATGTACATTTTTTTTAAATTAGCCCCCTTAATTTTTTAATACATTAACTCATAAACAACGAAAGTAGGCACACATGCTATGTTAAAAAGCTGAGAGAAGCTAATTTTGGGCATAGGTGCTTTGTCACAGTCGTGAACCAAAAACCACTTCACCGTTTTTATTTAAGAAGATTCAGACAGTTTTCCAGCCTTAAATTTAAAGAACGGTTGCAAGATGACCCATTTAATACATCACACAATTAATCACTGAGTTGTCGAGTGGGGGTGGGGGTCACGAACACCAACGTGTGTTATATTGGGGATCGTGGCTCAAAAAGTTTGAGTACCACTAAAACAGAAATGCCCCTCATGTGAAGGTTGAACTTCTGAATCAGAAATTCAGAGTTTCACAGTGGATAAGTTTTGCAGCACTAATAGGAACACACACACACAAACATGTACACATGTGTAAAGATCCATTTTAAATGTCACTGCCCACAAACCCATTGCCAGCTTACGTTGGTATGGTTTACAGTAATACATCTAGAATGCAGTGCAGAATTCAGAGTTTACTTTTGAGTTCTGTTATCAGTTGCATTGCAAATATGTCAATGGTGCAGATCATGATAGTGTACTTACTCAGAAAGAGACATAAAAGGAGGCCGCATAGTAGACGGCCATTAAATGCATTGTAGCTACTTCTTCTTTGTTCCTTTTGCTGGTCGTATGTAAGCTATACATCTTCAGCCGACATCCCTGTTTAAATGCTTTGTGTATAGTTCAACAATAAGAAATATTTCACACATCAGGGGATTTTCAAACTTTATTCTGTGCTTTTAAATGTAAATAAAAATGGAAAAGATCCGGGGTCCCGGCTCAGATTTTAACTCATTTTTTGCCACTACGTATTACGTAGTGGCAAAAAGAGGTCATGTTTCCTTTTTTCTGCATGTTTCTCTGAGATCAGGTTGATTAATGATGCAAATAAAAAGCTCTGCAAGGCCTGAAAGCCTTATGAAATTAGTAATGTCACAAAGAGGCTAATCAGCAAGTGGGATTGTTTACCAATAGAACACCGATGTCAGCTAGTTTGCTATGTTTTCTACTTAGCAAGCTAGCAGTGTCTGATTATCACAGAGGAACAGCTGCTGAAGTGTAAAAACTGAAAGAGAAGGAGCTGGACCTGTAGCAGACTGCTGATGTAGAGAGAAGTGTAACTTTAACAGTGCTCACTTTAGTTTATGACTTCTCCTGTTAAACTGAGGATGATAATTTGATTCTCTGTGGTGCAGTAAAGAGGATCAGATGACACTGAAAATGTTTGACATCAGGGGCTCAGGTTAAAGTGGCTCCTCACTGTTGTCACCTTTCAGGCTCCATGTGTCATTGACAAGTCGTGCGCATACAGAGTAGAAAAACCTGCATGTGAACAAAATAAAGAGCACACGTGTGTCAATAAAAGAATTAGAGTGTGTTTGCACGCACAGCCTCCAGGTTTGCGTTACTCTCTTGCTACGTCAGTCCTATTGGCCACGCTCTATTTTTAGCCAGGAGGTTGCTGCCAAACAGCGTGGGAGATGGTTCTGAGAGACGTGAGCCTGGAAGGAGGTCAACATGGTGACAGAGATGGGCTGTGAGAACTTTAACAAGAAACTAACCAGCAATTAGGGCAACAGAGGGTCAGAAAGGGGCTCAAACAACAGTTATAACAGAATAACCAATCACGTTCAAAGTTAATTCAAGTCACTGTGTGAAGGTTTTGTTGATCCTACACATATACAGTCATTCATAAAGTTGATCAAGTTTTAAAGAAAACCATACAGACTGCTCTAATTTATCAGGACCAGAAGCAACTACTGAATATGAAATATCCCAATTACCATGTGATTATTTAAGAGTCATTCCCAGTATAAAGAAGAAAATAAAAAAGCCATACTAGTTCAGGCACTCTAAAAATGCACTGTATCATATAACAGCATGTAACATGCAACTGAAACATCCCGAGTTCAAATTTAGCCAGAGATCTTTGTTATATGTCATTGCGCTCGTTCCCTTCTCTGATTTCCTGTTGCTGTTCATGGTAACTTGTCTTAAAACTGTTACAAGGTTAAATATTTTCTTTTAAGTGATCCCAAACTGAAATATTTCTCATAACAGGAGGCATTTTCACACACGAACACTTGAGATTTCCAGGAGAAGGTCTGGAACATTTGGTCCAGTGTTTTTCCACAGTTCCTTTTCACTTTCTGCTGAAGACGTTGCTCTCCCACGGAAATCACTGCTTTTTTTTTTTTTGCAACACATTGAGCATTGCTGTTGAGGCTTCTTGTTGTCCTTGCCAGTAATACATGTATCTGTATAGAACATCATCAGTGGTGAGCAAGCATAAAACAGCATACACATTCTCACAGGTGCATGTTAACCCGATTCTTTCATTGTAAGCTTGAACAAAAACAGATAAAGCAATGCAGCGCTAGGCTCAGAGGAGCAGCAGTAAATGTACTGGAATATTTGTTGTCTCACTTGCTGATGTTTGGAAGATATTACAAAGATCCTGGATGGAAAATCCTGCAGAAAACACAAATATTGTAGATATTTCTGCTCTCACACCACTCCAGGATGCTTTAAAAATTCCAAGACTAGTGCAAAAGTGGCCTGGTAGAGCCAAAATTTTCTGGTTTGATTTCCATCATCCTGGATGTTCTTCTGCTCTCTGTCCTCATGGTTTTCATCTCAGTTAGCTGCATGGTATTAATAAAATACAAACTTCCAGAAAAATAGGTTCTCATAGGGATAAAAAACAAGCTTCCATGATAATACTTACTCCAGATAAGATGGTGATGTAACATCACCTCCTAATGTTGAAAGCTGTGATGTTAAATCAAGGCTAACTGCAGCATCTCCAGCTCTTGTTGTACATACACCGCCTACCTAATTATTTCTTAATAAGGCGTTATACTTTTTCTATATATTTTTTTGTCATACAGTATACATACATGTGTCATGAATTATGGTTCTTCTATTTGGGTTAGGCTTGGTTTTTGGCTTTCATAAATATCTCATTCATTTAGTTGGTATTTGTTGCATGTTCTAGCCACTTTAATAGCCTTCATTTTAGACTGACTTAGATTAGTGGAAGTACTTTTTCTTTTAACAATCAATTGAAGTCTTATGTTTTCTTGCTTGTAGCAAAATATATTTGACACAAACATATTTTAATTTATAACATCATATTTGTACCTCAAATAATTGCAACTATGATCAAAATAGTAGGAATTATTTTAGGGGTGGGTCTGGATGCTTTACCCATCTAAAAAAGATGGGTCCATATATTATTATTTTTTATTTTTATTTTTTTAAGTTCTATATATTGTACACTAAACCATTAAATTAGTTTTGGGTTTAATTTTAGAGAACTAAAACTATTTGCATACCAACATAGTTACAGAAGCCCATGAAGGAATAATGGACTGAAGCCTGAACAGACTGTGTGAAATAAAACTAGTCAGCTCAATCATTTTTATCATGACTTGTAAAGTGGATTTGCTCACAATGACAGTGATTGAGAAGGCAGCAACTGAAAGATGAGAGTTCAGCATAGGAGAGAAATGGAACCTGAGAGAGGATGACATTAATTATTCATGCCATGTTTAATAATAAAATGAACTCATTCATACTCAATCGATCCAGTTCAAAAAAGTTACTGAGATTGTCTGTCTTTCATTTAGGCAAAGAGGAGCACTTTGTTCTTTCATAAATCCATTAACGCGTTAAACCATTTTTACATATTTGTAACGCTGTTCATGACAACCATGTCTGCTTGAAACTATGAGTTGGATTTTCCCAACGGAGTCATAAAACCACCTGAAAATTCAGTGTGTCTTTGCGTGAACCTGTCTGATCAGCCTCCAGTTCAAACATCATTAACCCACCTCTGCATCAATATCTCCATCCACAGCTTTACATCATGTTCTCTTTTTAGTGCTGTAAAATTGGAAAGATGGAACTTGGAAACATAATTTCCGACCTTCACATGTTCAAGTTACGACAATGGGAAAGAAAAATAAATCATTTTTTTATTGTTCCTCTGTTATAATAAATGTACAAGTTTTGTCAGTAGGTACCTATTATAATTCACTTAGCAAAGAAATAAGTTAAGAATGTTTTAAACATGTTGTTTGTTGTATGAGGTCAAGAATAACAAATTACAAACTTTACATTTATCTTTAAGCTACATTACAAAGAAAAACTACTTATAAAACAAAGGTCATAGTCGGCAAACCTTTCCAGATTTCCCAACTAGGAAATCTTAAGCTGCAAAATTACCCTGTTATCAAGCTGTTGATCTAAACCTAAATTTAATGTAATTTCTTGGAAACTTGGTTAAATCTGACGACTACACAGAATTTCTAGCTAACATACACTGATCACCCACAACATTAAAACCACCTTCCTATTATTATATAGGGCTCACTCACTGACAGAAAAGCTGTTACCCATAATGCTGTAGTTAATCAGTGTCTGTTGATAATCAACAAAACAGTCAATATAAAACATAAAAAGGCAAATCTGCAGAGGAAGGCAATGCAAACAGACAAATGCTGCTTTATCCACACGTCACTGAGGACAACAAACATTTTCTAAATGAGGTTGTTAAATTGGAGGACAATATACCATTTTGTTTAACGGGTGGGTTCAGTTTTATATATATTTTTTTTATCTTTGTTTGAGTAAGAGTGGAGTCTAGATAACTTTTGCAAACTTGGTGTATTTGCTTGTGATTTGCTGCATTTAAGAGCAGGAGCAGCTCAGTGTGACAAGAAAATGAATAACAGGAACATTTGTTAACAAAATAAATGTAGTAGCGTCACAATAAACGTACAGAAATTTGCAATGGTGTCATTTTAGAATTACTTAATTGTGATGAAAATCACATCTTGATAAAATTTAAGTGTAGCTGAGGAGATTCTACCTCAAAGACAGCTCTGTGGCGTAGGTGCTGTGTGAATCTCACTTTGCGTCAGCTGCTGTTTGTCTGTCTATCATTTCTGTCTGTGCATCCCTGCCACACCTCCAACCCTTGCAGTTTCAGGCATTTTTCAAACTCGGCTGTGGATGGAGTTACACAAAGAGTAGTGTGTGTAGTTACACTTGTCATTGCCTTTGTTGTAAATCTAACCCATCACACATGGCAAAGTAGAAAAGTAAGAAGTTGCTGAAAGATATTAGCACACCATCTGTATACACATTTTTTCAGCATGTCATTGCTTAGCAATATGATTCTGTGACAGTTTCATAACACACAAAATGTAAACATGTCAAGAATTTGGAGCCCAGAAAGTAACTTTGCTGTTTTTAAACCTTTATTTTAAAAAAGTACTATATTTTCCATGATGTGGCTCATTTACATTCTGGTACAAGAATCATGCATGAACCTTCCCAGAACAAAAAGACACAATTTCTCACTTTAAAATGACAAAACATTGACTTGAGGATTCATCAAACACTAGGCTGGCTGTCTGCCTCTTCATTATGGCCTGCTTTATAGAAATAATAGCTGAACACCTGCATTTTTTAAGGGTTCAAAGACATCAATAACCAACTTAAGCCATTGTGCAAACTTTAAAGCAACAAAATCTAAAACAGTGTTTATTGTTTGACTCGAAGTTTCTAATAAAAAATTCAGAGATGGGAGATATTGCTGAAAGGTTTTCATTACGCAAACAGCCTTAGTGAATGTTATTGATAACTAACAGTAAATTGCTTTCAAACTGCTAATAAGTAAGACAATATAGAAATGTTTCCCACATACATCTAAGCATTGAGATTACTGTATCTTGAATAAAACATAAAGTGTTTTCTTAAACATTTTAATGAATTTAGCACCAATAATCCAGAAAGGAACAAGAGCAAAACATTAAAATATAGTAGGCTATTCTTGGGAAAATCGGTTGGCACACTTTGTTTCCTGATTGCAATCCCTCCAGGTCTGTGTTTCTCAAGTACCACTGCACTGCGTGTTTTAAATGTCCCGGGCTTCAACACACCTGACTTAAATGAATGGTTCATTAACAGGCTTGCAAAAAACTTGATGAGAAGATTCATTAATCTGAATCAAGTATGTTGGGGTAAGAAAACATCTAAAAAATGCAGCGGTGGTACTTGACGACCGGAATTAAGAAACATGGCTGCAGGTCAACCAAGAAAGTAATCTCTACCAAGACGTGGCTGGGAACCATCCTCACCTCTCTACCTCTTTCCTTCTCAAAGAAGGGGCAGATAATTTGCACCATCACCTCTAAGCAACTAACTGCTGCTGTCCTTATGAGGGAAACACTTCTGCCAGGGGCTGCAGGGTAGTGCCAGCAGCAGGAAGAAAATGCCACCAACGATGAGGACGGCGCCGGCACAACCGATACACGAAACTGACCAGGAGAGCTCGTGGTGAAGAGGAACTGTGTGGTCGCTGGCTAAGAATGCCAGCACGGACTGGTGGAAGACCAGGAGGGACAGTAGCACTAGAGCACCTGAGGAGACACCAGTTTTCTAATTATTATTATTTTAATAATACTAATTAATAACACTAATTCTATCAGTTTGCTGCTACCTTTACTGACCTGAGAGAATAAAGCAGATGGATGCTGGCTTTAGGAAGAACAGGATCTCTTTACTGAGAGACATGGTGATGCAGATGGCCCCCATCACCATCAAGAACAGGCTAAAAAGAGCCAACATTGCTGTTGCCACATTCAGGTCTGATCAGAAAAAGAGGACAATATCACCAACTCTGAAGATATTCATCAAATGAATACACTGAGGCCTAAAGAGGGATTTTGGTGTACATCTCTGCATTTATCGTATGGCACTGTGTGGTCTTAATACATTATGAAGCTGCCAGTGAAAAGAGAGGTTAGACAGCAGCTCAGAGACACTTGAATGCAGCGTGGGTGGAATACATTTTAAACATTCAGAGAGCAGACAATAGCCAACCTAAAAGAGAGTTTTGAGGAGGTGAAGGCAGTCACAGAGGAAAGGAAAGGAGACAGACAGAGAAGGATAGATGGTGGAATAGATGACAGCAAGAAAAAACTAAGTGAGAGCAGAGACAAAACTGCAAGAAAAGCACAGAAAAGGGGGAGGCAGTGAAAGGGATATGTGGAGAAGATGGAAAAAGAATGGGGAGGTTAAAAAAGGAGGGAGTGGGCGGATAAGGTGGGACAGCGGCTGAAGCCAAGAGAGCCAAAAGAGGTGCATGACTCACTCTTCTGTGTTGTCTTTTGAAACATCACAGCATTTTCCCCTGTGGTGAAAAACTTGAAGTAGGTGCAGTTTGATTCTGCAGAAAGAAGAGGAACAGCTACTGTAACTGAGACAGAATAAACTCGGCCAGGTAAATTCTGTTAGCCACAGACAATCGTGATATACATCTTATTGAAATTCAAGGAGGCACAGCTCTCTTACGTCCTCTCTCACAACCCGACCACGAATGATTTTAATTGTTCTCCATCAAACATAATCAGCTGTGAACGTCAATGACAAGCTCAAGGTGACAATTCAAAGCTTCCTGAACAATTTGCATTCTGCTGTTCCGATGATGTGTTACAGCAATTAGAATTTGGGCGTCAAATAGATTGTGACACCTCTATCTGTTCCCTCGCACATTTACGAACACAAGCAAGTAAACATGCACACACATCACTCCTAATTAATGTGATGAAAGCCTGTTTTTTTTTTTCACCACAGCAGCTAAATGTGCTACAGCAAATACTGCTGCACACAATCCCACTTAACTAAATTAAAATCCTATTAACAATTTAAAGGTAGCTGCATCTGGCCAGTTAGAAACTTTGGCATTTTACTGACCCTATGTTTTTTAACCTTTTTTTGAATCTCTTGGGGCACATCTGCCTGAAAAAGATGT
>CM047991.1:27192578-27208488 GCA_026261665.1 Melanotaenia duboulayi | reverse complement strand
ATCTTTGCTTTACCATAATACGTTAAAATTTNATCTTTGCTTTACCATAATACGTTAAAATGTAATGTAAAATGCATTGATAAGAGTTTTAGCTTGAATGGTAAATTCATTGCATACTGGTATCATAACGAACTAATCCTTTAAAATAAAATAGGTAGCTTATTTATATCCATAAATATAACACATATTGAATAGTAAAAAGTGGGAAGAAATGTGACTTATTTGAACATTTCATAATGAAGTAGACATAATTCTCAAATGTTTTTTTTTTTTGTTTTTTTTTTCGTTTTTTTTTAAGAAAGGTGCATTATTGCTTTCACAATAGTTCTTTAACCTGCATTTGTGGGTGGAACCTACAATTATCTCTGGAGCCCATGCACTGATTAAAGTACTGCCTGAGGGCCAGTAATGATTTTTCAGTCAGGTTCCCTCTGCACCAAGGTGTCTCCAGACTGTCTGTTTTTTTGGTTCTTATTAAAGGCTTGTAAATGATTGAATTTCCAGTTTTTTACCTTTAATTTATTTTGAGGAACTTTTTCTAATGTTTCCCAATCATTTTTAAGTGCAGGTTTCTGTGAGTTGATAAATCTCTGTTCATTTATACAGCAGAGAGACTGCCTCTCTAAGGTGCTCTTTTTATATTAAAACATACTGCACTCTGAATTCATTTATATTATAAACAGTGTCCATACTTTTTTGTACTTGTGTTATTTCTCGATTGCAACCTTTTGTCTTAACTCAGCTTCATTTATAAAGCACCTTTTCCATTTCAGTTAATTTCACAACAAGCAGACCAACTTAGAGCAAAGTGCTTTCCTGGGGTGTTAGGAAACAATAAAATCTTTGAGGCAGGTCATTGCTTGACCAATAAGAGTTTTGTAGGTGAAAAAAAGGATTCTAAATCTGATTCTAAACTTTACAGGGAGCCAATGTAAGAGGCCAAAACTGGAGAAATGTTATCTCTTCCGATTGTGTGAACGAGTACACTGACCTCAGCATTTGGATCATCTAAGATAGAAATGTAGTGGTCTTTACTTTTGTGTTACTCGTTCTTCAAAAATGTGAATTTAATGAGGTGAGTTATGACCAAAACTCACCAAAGAAAGTTCAAATTTAGATGTATTACAGTTTCAATGAAGTTATGTTTTATGTCCTTACCAACCGTTGTGCTTCAGCCTTAAATTACCAGCTAATTCAAATTGGGAAATGACTACTGTACATAGCTGTAATATGTTGTTGTGCATGTGAATGGGTTTGTTAGGCTCTGTTACGGCCCCATGCTTGTCAGCCTGAAGCCGTAAATGTAAATATAGGACTGTGCCAGCGCTTCACAGTGATTGGCTCCAGGACTGTTTCCTGGATCCACCTTCCTTCACCAGGATTGGTTGCTGACTGTTCCGGATCTTCAGTGGCTGACCAATCAAGACGACCTTCAAATACCTTGGATTTCCCTCATTCATAGCAGCTGTGTACGACTGGGACACAGTTTGCCAGTTTTGGTGTAATCGCTGGACTGTTAGCTGTTNCAGTTTGCCAGTTTTGGTGTAATCGCTGGCCTGTTAGCTGTTTGTTACCCTGTGTGGGTTTTGATTACAATTTGTGGTAGTAATTCAGCTTACTGCCTCTTTCTTTCCTTTGTTTTCTGTGTTGGATTTGACATCCTCCCTGAGCTGAGTGAAGTTGAATTGAGTTGAGTAATGGAGTGAACTTGAGTTTCATTTCCTTTCCCTTCTTGTTTGTTAACCGCCAGTGTGGGCATGTAAACCTGAAAAGGGATACTTTTAGTTTTAGTAAGTTTTATCGGATTTTGCCTTTTCTTTTATTTAGGAATATTTCAGGATAAGTTTTGGTTGACCCCTTTTTGTTTATCGTTTATTGTATATTCCCCTCTCCGACCAGTATGTTACTTCCCTTTTACACCCTTAGACAAAAGGGTATGTAACAGGCTCTTTTACTAATGTATTTGTGTAGTACTATATTGCTGTCATCCCATCAGTTTTCCATTGCAAAGATGATTTTTGGCCTTAATAGGACATATAGTTGATGAAAAATAATATATTGTTTTAATGGTCAAAAACAAAGACATGAAAACTCAAGCAACTCTGAAAATAAATCAAAATGTAATTGTACAGACACCCTGCATTCATTTGAACTAAAAACAAAATGTAGACCATTTCATTCATGTCACAATGACTCAGCCAGTTAGTCAGCTGAACTGTTCAGACAGCCAGCCTTCACACAGTGAGCCAAGCATGAATTGTCTGGGCAGGAAGTCAGATAGACCACTCAGTCATGCTCACTCACACCATCAAACTAAACTTTCCAACAAGCTTAACAGTTTGACAGATGACCAGTCAGCCAGTTTGTCTATCAATCATCCACTTAAACCGCTCTACCCTTAAAAGAGTAGTCAGCCATCATAAAACACACACATCCACCCAACCAGCCAGAAATACTTTGAGTCACCTCCAGGCAATTCAGCAGGTCCACAGCTCTCTCGTTCTGGGTCGATATCAGCCACCCACAGGGTCTTGGTGCAGCCCTTCCACAAACCATAGTGAGCTGTCAGACAAGTCTGCAAAATGGAGATGAAACAGAACAGGGTCCACAGTTACATTGCTTTATCATCTCAGCAGAATTTCATTTCTGAAAGGACATTACTTCTATGCTTTTTGTGCTGCAAAACACATCCCAGAACAGATCAGAGGTTCTGGTATGGGTAGAAAAACAACTAATTATGTCATGAAAAATCACCTGATTGTTATAGAAACTCTTTGGGGGTGCCAGCTCCACCCAGAACTCTGTACCAACCCCAAGAACTGTCAGAACAACACCAACGATGGCCACAAAGAATGCCAATTTGATCTAAGGACAAACACAATAAAATATCATTTCAGTGTGAATTTATGAAAGAAAAACATTTTTCAAGTTTGTGTTCAAGAATAACTCGGTGTTCCTCCTTCATTAAACTCTGCTTTTAGCAAACATTCGCAGATGTTATAACAATGTGGATATAAAATTTGTACAAGGAAACTTAACATGTATCCTGTTCCTTATTATTGAGAAATGATACAAAGACAGTTATGCCCTTTGCTCATACAGACTGGGAATGGAAATAGAAATAGGCCTTCTGTTCATCACGCCTACACAAAACACAGCACAGAATTAGCATGGTGCTTACTTCAGTCAGAGATGTTCTCACTGTGCTCAGTTCCAAGTGCTTAAGTCCATTTCCAGATAATTCTCATGATAGCCTTACGTCTGATTCATAACAGGCGGATGTTAGTGTAGTCATTCGTTTGATTTTTATTTTGACTTCCATTGTTCTTAGTTCAAATGAAGCACATCTACTACGGAGTTAAAATACACACCTAATAATTTTAATTCATTTTGGTGAAGCAGCCTGCACCGATACCTAAAACCCTGTACGTTGACAAAAATGCTTCATGAATATCCTATATATTGAAAACCATGTATAGAGAGACACAAGGAAAGCACAATAAAAAGTAGTTCACACATTAATTCTAGGTTGGAGGTTTCCGATCCAGTCATGCTCATTTCAGATCAGAATTGCATTCAGATCAAGAGGGGTGGGTTATGCAGGCTGTTTTTGATAAGCATGAATGAAAACTATTCTTACTGCATATGCCTGGAATACTCTTTGTATTGCACTGTTAACTTCACTGAATTTAAAGATTTTTTTTTTAACATTTAGTGTCAGACAGGGTGAGACCTAAACCAAACTAACTACTCTTTGAAACAAATACACTGCTTGATATTTTTACAGAACTTCAAATTATTAAGGAGTAGAAACTGAAATTAGTAAGATAAGTATGCAAACACTGCAGTGTTTGTTTACACCTCAAATCAAAGCTTCTTCTACTACTACTGTTTCCGGTAAATCGGACAGCGGTACAACTCTGCACATATCAAAATGATCTATTGCATTCATACATGTAGATGTGAGGAAAAACAGCACAGGTCTGACTGGAATTTTTAAATTGATTGAAGAGATTTGGTACTTGTAAACATGGCTAACAATAGGAAATGTGCCCATTGCCAGCTTTTTACTATAGCTAAACAGGCTATTAAAACAATTGTTATTTTTTGTTTTTTTGTTATTTTCTTTTTCGTATTATTTCACAATATCCCTGTATTTTTTTTAGATACTGGAAAATACCAATAAAATCATTTTAAATAGTCTGCAAATTGTGAAACAACATGAAAAACCTGTGAAAATACCTAAGAAAAATCAATTTTGTAGAATGCAATATAATATCATTATACATAAAAGTGCTGTTATGATACATTTTCAAGTTTATCATAATTTAAAGGATCTATATTAAAGTCCCCAGACTGGTAATGAATGGGAACCGCTGTGGGCCCCATATTTATAATGAGAGGCATTATGTCTTATATTTGTAATTTAATTGCTGTTGTTATACATGCTAACTCTCAGTGGCAGGAATATTAGATTTCTTTTTTCTTTTTTCTTTTTTTGTGTTCTGTGACAGAATCTGATGCAGTGGTGGCACATTCCCTGTGGATCTCAATACTTTGAAGTAACAGAGTCAGAATACGTATTATTATAAATGAATATCTTGCAATCTATCTGACAAGATGTCAGTCACCAAACTTGGGATACCAGTTTAGTTACTTCCCATACATATATTTTGGTCTTTAATATTAAAGGAATCAATAAAACTATTAGATAAAAGCTTTACAGTAAATACAATTCCACAGAACACTTAACATTATTTTTGAGTTTAATGTTTCTCTCTTTTGAGCTCTTGAAGAAACATTCATTAAAAAAAATGTTTTTGATATAATATTATTTTCCCTGCTCTGCAGACAAGTCTGGTTTTAGTTGGAATGGCAGCGTTTTGACAGACTGGTTCCAAATGTTTAACAAAACATCCATGCAGCTCCAGAAAAAACACATTAATACAACATAAAACCAGTCACCTTTCCCTCCTGGGCTTCACTCATTGCATGTCCTGTTGCCGTTGTCCTGCGGCGTTTCCCTCCAAATGTACCTCGTCCACCCATCAGGCTGGCCAGACCACCCACACCCTGAGGCGGTCCTCCTGCTGCAACCCCTCCAACTGTTCCTGCTCCTCCTGGTGCCATGGTGCGGCCATCTTCATCAGTCACAACAAATGTCGACCACATTTTGTACAAAATAGAGAATAATAAGGGGTAGCTAAGATTTGTCCTGATTAAATTTCAGCAGCCAAAAAGACGAAAGATGATAGCAAAAACAATTTGTTGTGTATTATCAGTTTGTTTGTTTTTTTTTTTAAAGAAAAAGGAAAACTAGCTACAAAGCAAGAAACTGTCCTTGAAATATTTCCAAATGTACAAGCAGAAATCTAGCAAGTAAAAAGAAAAGAAAACTAAAAGTAGAAAAAAAAATGTCCTCAACTTTCTTTTGTAGTGGGAACCAAAAATAATGGTTCTGAAAGATTTAGTAGGGAACAATCAAGTCAGGAATCAGTCTTCTCCTGAGAAAACAGCACACAGTCTTTAACAGCACATTCATAGCTGGTAATTAAGTCATCACGGAAAAAAAAAACAAAAATCCCACAAAAAAGGAGGAGTTTAGGAAAATCTCCGCTTTTCAGTGTGAAAACAGGGAGAAGTGACGCTTCTTCCTAAAAAGTAAAAGAAGGACAAAAAAGCAACAGCAATTACTATCAAATAAAACTTAAAATGCTTGNCAATTACTATCAAATAAAACTTAAAATGCAGGTGTTTTGTAGTTACTAAGACATATTTACTGTCTTCCATAACTCAGATAACTTGGATAAATTAGAATTGGATATTTGGTAAACCAGCTGCCAAATAAAAGTAAAATACTCATGTCATTAATGTTACATCAGAATTTATTAAACTTGAATACATTACAAACAAAAACAAACTTAAAGTAAAACAGGTTCCAATGTATCCGCAAAAAATGTGGCATGATCACACGAGTAAGTTCTAGAAATATTTCAAGAACCAAGAGATTTAACTCATAACCACAACGATCATCTGATGATAGAAGAAAAGCAAAATGAAAACAGTGAAGACCTTCAGCAATGCTTCACAATTACACTACCGGTCATAAGATTTGGGAAACTTTCCCATTAAATTCAGTGGGATAGTTTTTCAAAACTTATGACCAACTTCATTTTTCATCAATAAAGAAATATGAAAACATTAACAACACAAATCATGCCGGTTATATCACAGCAAACATATGATGAAATCTGTCAGCATGCTGGAATCATAACCTGATATCTATTTTCAGGCACTTTGTGTTTTCTCTACAGCACTTATTATGGTCAACTCAAAGCCAATTATCTTTTCTGGGAATCCCTGCCAAAGAGAGGTTACACAGATACACAGCTGGAAAATTGAATCCTTTGTTTCTGCCGAGTGAATGAAGCAGCTGTTGTTCCGCATTCTGCTCAGATGTGGTGACAACAGTCGTGACATACAATCCTTCCTCTTGTTAGCATAAATTTAAGGCATCCCTTTGGGAGACCATATTTTCGACTGTGTCTGCCTTGTTTAAGAAGATAACAAGCACAGGTTTTGAGAGGTTTTAGACAGGTTATTGCAACCAACAGAAGACAAACTTTTTTTTATCAGATTATAAAAAAAGGAGTATTTAATTTAGCCAATTAGCCATTTACAGTAGCTCTTTTTCAATGGTTTTCAATAAGGAAAAAGGCATACATTTTTTCGTTTTGTTTTTTTGCTGCAAAGCTGTTCAGAGTGTAGAAGTGTTCCATTATGATTTCCAAACTCCATTTGTCAAAGCTGGTGTTGTCTCTAAAACATCTTAAACTGTCTTTTAGTATTTGTGGCAAGACAAAACATCGCTCTATGAATGAACTTTAAAAGAGCTGAAAGCCTTCCAGTGGATTAAGTTACAGGACTTTTACTTTGGAGACCTAGGCTTGACGTCCAGGCGAACCTCTTGGGTTGTGTTTTTTTAACAAAGTTTTGGCTCAGGCAATGTGTGTCAAATATGTAACATGTTAAAAATGATCTCCACTAACAAGAAAGTCTGTAAAATTTATGGATAGATTTAGTTCACACATAAAGGTGCATAGCTCAGGAGGAAGAGGGATTGTCTATCAATCAGAATGTAGCCAGTTTGACCCCTGACCTCTCCAGTGTCAAATGGGAAAAGATATTTGTAGGCTGTAAGACTGCAAAGTAAGATATAAGGGGATGTGGTTAGGATCGTAAAACAGGTTTACATGATAAGCAAAATTAGATAAGTACCTAAGAAATAAAGGAATATTACAAGATATTGGACATTTGAGGTAATTTGCCAACCACTGTGCAAATCAATAAGAAGAAATGTCTCTTCAGTCTTTCAGTCACTGAGTTAAGTTTTCACTGAAATACAATCACGAAAACAAGCTTAATATTGTAATAATTTCAGAAACTGATTCTGGTGCCTTATCTGAAGTTTGGTATGTTGTGCATTAACATGCTGCCAATCATTTAACCAGAATAAAAGTATTCTTCCATCCATCCGTTTTATATCTATTTATTCTAATGCAAAACAATATTAAAAGTGCAGTTTTCCCAACTGTATTTCCAACTGAACTGAGCATAACATGACCTCTCCTGTTGTCTATAAACAAGCAGAGAGTGTTTCTTTCTTTCCACCTTGAAGAAACTCATTTTATCCACATATTTATTACAATCAGAGACAAACAAACCAGTATTAGACATACTGAACAATGTTGTTAAGATAAGTCATTGCAAAAAAAAGTAGATCCATCTGAACACTTAATGGGTAATTTAATGTAAATCTACATGCAATACTTCTACATATTTTAAATGCATTTGCACCTGATGTATAATAAATCACAATTAGCTGTAAAAATCAATTAAAAACTAATGTTTGGCATTCCTATCTAAAACAGAGCATCAGAGACAAATTGATAGTATGCGGCCATTTTAAGCTGACTTAGTTTTCATTCACACAACCACTCATTCAGCACTTCTTATTCTTCTAAAGTTACAGAAATATGAGCAGATTGGAGGCAATGTTAGTTTTGAGTGTTTAGTATATGGACACCTCACCACATGGAGCTGCATTGGATTAAACCACAAATTATCTGATTGTAAAGCAACTACTCAAACACTGGAGATAAGGCCAACAACAGCGTGGGCTGTTGCAAAATAAATGAACTTCAAAAAGTAGTCACACTTCCTATCAAAATGTAGTCATATGTGTTAGTGATTGAAAACTTTAGAAGTTGTTGAAAAGACACTTGGAATCATTTAAGAATGATAAATAAGATTGCTTGTCCTTACTCATCAAAACTGACCACGTTCCTCCTTATAAGGGATCCATTTTGACTGGCTGGAAAATCACCATTGAAGCACAAGGAAGAAACTCAGACCAGCGTCAAACACATTCATTCTTATAACAAATCCTTTTCCTGTCTCTAAATAGGAATCAGCTCCAGGGAGGATATTTCTGTTATTATACACTTACACTAAACTCTGTGCAGGCAACATTTAAAGAAGTCAGTTTAGCTTTATTCACCACCAGCCCAGCCCCCCCTCAACCAATACAGTTCAGCAACCAGAAAGCATCATGCTGAAATTAGACATATTAGTTTTATTTATTTTTACTCTTTAACACGTGCTGCACGCGTGCCTCACAGTGCTCTTTGTCACTTCACAAATATCACAACAATGACATTAACAAGTTGCTGACCTGGTTTTTGTGTGTGTGCTTCTGCTCGGAGTGACGAAGGGCGAGGTGAGGCGAGGCGAGGGAGTCGGCAAGGGGGAGGCGTACGGGTGAGGGGGGTGGGAAAAGGGGGCGGAAGTCAAAATGGCTTGGTGTTACGTCTGAGGGAGGATGGGACGATGGGGGTTAAGCCATGAGCCCAAATGCCTGTGTGTGTCTGTGTGCTGGTTGTGCATGATGTGGGTTTACTTGTGTATGTGCACATAGAGTTGCAGGTTGCATATCTGTGTGTGTTAATTTAAAAGGGAAAGTGCATGTAGATTCTTACACATTAACTTGCAATTCCGTGTGTATATGCCTGCTTCCATAAACATAATGCTTAAAATAAGTGTGTCTGCATGCATGTGCATGTGTGAGGTATGCAACCACCCTGAAGCTTCTGTAACTGAATCTGTTTGTTTACACTAACTGCAACAGTTGCACTGAATGAGATCCCTATTTTCTTTTTTTTTTTTAAATGTACTTGTGTATAAATGCATTATACCTTGCACGCTCAAACTAATCTTCTTAACTTAGTGTATGTATGTGTGTGTGCCTCCCCCATCTATTTTTGTCCCCCACCTGTTAATGACATTAAAGTCGGCCAAGGGGAAAGGGCTGTGGCAGGGGGGCTTGTGTCAGCTCAACGCTGGCTGACTCTCATGTCTGCTACCGCTACGATCCCGCTGATTGAAGAGGCAATAGTAGATTCAACACCTTGAAAACAACTATTGCTGTCAGTTGGATGTCTCTGGGCTCACATGGTCAGATGTCAGAGCTGTAAGATCAGTTCCACCAGACAGTGATAACCTGATACCGTTCTGCCTGCTGACACAAGCAATGCAGCACTTGATCCAGTTTGCTGTACAGGAAGCATGTCTTGAGTTCTGTTAATACTAGCATACATCTGAGGATAAATCTAATTATTTAAAGGTTTATAGTGTTGTTCTCAGTCAGAGCCAGTGAAGGACGATTTTGCATTCATATACCAAGTATGATTATATATTCTGAATAATCTTGAGTAATATTAGATGCATATACCTGATATACATAGATATTTTTCCATGTAGTTGCAGACTCTTGTAACATAGTATGTCCACATAGTAACACAGGATCCCTCCTTTATGGCACAAGAGTGAAATTCATTAGGAAGTGATTAGGTTTCTCGTCACATGGCCTGTGAAGAGTTACTGCAGCTTTGCTACTTTGTAAATGAGCTATTTCAGGATGCATAACTATTATCAACAACCAGCTGGAATAAGTTCATATTAGGACGCACGGTACTGTGCAAAAGTCTTGGAACACTCCCAAAGATCCTTGTAGAAAACTTTTTAACAAACCTGCTCACCTAAATGCTCAGTTATGCAATAAACTGCTCACTGGTGCAATGACCATGAAGATATTTTCATTTCTAATTCTTTAAAGGTTTTTTTTCCTTTTTTTTTTGTTTAACATGGACACTGTCAAAAAAATGTTCTGAACAAAAATCTTCAGAGGTTGATATAACTCATATTGCTCTTCACTTTTTTCATTTCAGTATTAAGCAGTATTGATTAAGTCATTTTAGTTCAAATCAAAAACCCTTTTAGTCTTATATCATATGGAAGGCCAATCTCTTCGTGAATGTATTAAAATTGAAGGGGATAAAAAAAAAATGTAAAAATTGTATTGCACTTGGTTATTACATACCATACCGACTTTATGTATAAAGCACTTTAAAACAGCCTCAGCTGTACAATTTCTGCATACTAGTAAAATTTCAAAAATGAGACATAAGAACTGCTAAAAACAAATTAAAACAAATAACAGCAAATAAGATCAAATAAAAAACTAAGTCTTGCTGAGATTAAATGCCAAAAATAAAAATGAATTTTAAGATGTGTTTTAAAAGCTGACAGTGAAGATGTCTCTCTAAAGATTATTCCACAGTTGTGGAGCAATAATGAAGAAGACCATGTCCCCTCTGGGCCTCCTTCTGGACCTCGGTACCTGCAGGAGCAGCTGGTCAGCTGAACTAAGGCACTTAGTCGAGCAGGGGTGAAAAAGCTCAGAGAGGTAAGGCAGGGCAGGGCAGGGCCATTTAGACATTTAAAGACAAAAATAAGAAGTTTAAAATGAACCCTAAAACGTACAGTCAGCCAGTGGAGTGAAACCAGGACAGGGGTGATACATGTTCTCTATTACAGGTAAAAGTTGTGCAGCTGCGTTGTTGTGTTGTTACAAACGTTCTGAATCAGCTGCAGGCATGACAGTAAAGATTGACTCGTTCCAACATAAAGTCTGTTACAGAAATCCAAGCGGCTTGAAATAAAAGCAGGCATCGCGGTTTTGTACTGCTGCCTGAAGAGAAAAGATTTAACCTTTGCCACTCCATCACTCCGAGCAGAAGACACATAAAATAACCAGACTGTTTTCATTTTTCCAGGACGGCCTCACAGTATAGTGAATGCAAAGAAATCAATAAGGGCTGTAAACATACCAGCGTTACCTTCCACTAATGTTTATTGACATACTGAATTTTAAGTGTCAATCACCGCATTTGCACATTGGTATAGATACTTATCCAATCCAGTTTCCTTCCATCTAATCAAAGGCTCATTAAGTGTGTGGTCCTCCTTTTGCCTAGGAAATAGAGCAAGCACTGTAGTCAGATGTGCCTGGCATTGTGATCAGTGGTGTGTGTGTATTACCAGAAGGCCTGGCAGACAAAAACACACACTAAAATGGAGGGCTGGATGTGAAGGACAGAGAAAGAAGATAAAAGAAGAGAACTGTCAGGAAAAAGGAGCACTTGAGGTTGGTGGACAGGGAGACAAGATGAACTGAGACAGGTATCTCACCTAAGAGCCAGAGCAGGCAAATTAAAATGCTCAGCAGGCTGAAGTGGAAGATAGAAGTTCATACAGACCAGCAGAAAGCTAATTACATGAGCCTGTTTTTAGCCATTTTTGAAATTTGGCCCTGAACCCAGTGGAAAATACAGGTCCTTCTTACATTTGATTGTTAATTATTGTAACTTGATGTCAAATATGAATATGATGATAGTTTTTGTTTTCTTTTTACTGAAATGTTTGAACTTGTTGAAAGTATCCCTGTTTTAGCACTTCACCATCAGTGTTGCCCCTAGTAAGTTAGTAGACAAAAGTCCATCTGGAGCGGAAATGACCAAACAGAATATTGTTTAAAGAATGTGGCTCAGTCAGATAAGTTCAAAAAGTAGAAGGCAATAATACCAGACACCAGAGAATGAGAACAGATGCAGGGGAACAGATATCCCTTATTAAACTTTCACACATTAAATATTTATCTGAAAAGAGAAGAATGCTCCTCTAGGAGCTCTGCAAACCTCTTTAGCAGACTTAGCTTGTGAGGCAAATGGATTATTGGGATTCTTATTACATCAGAATCCATCATGTAATCCTCAAGCAATGGCAAGCAAAACAATGTGTTGCCTGCTTTAAAATGTGGCTATTGCTGCTGCCTCTCAAAACAGTATGTTACATTTCTTTAAGCCCCTCCAGCACCCCTGCATCCACCTATAGGTTTAAATTTCTCTATAATATTACTCCAATATCAATCACATGCATGGGGAGGGATGGGATCGGAGCCTGATGCTAAACTTCAGTCANATATTACTCCAATATCAATCACATGCATGAGGAGGGGATCGGAGCCTGATGCTAAACTTCAGTATTTCTTTCATAAACATTGACTTTCTGATCAAACTCAACTTTAATAGGGCATTCAGTAAATTCACATCTAAACTTTTTAAATATTTTTTTTTATATTTCTTGCACAATATTGATCATTTCAGTTTGTCTGACTAACATTTTGTCTCCCAGAAATAACATTCATCAGTGTTTCTCAAGCCTGGTCCCAGGGAGCCTGTCCTGCATGTTTTAGAGGTTTCCGACCTGTTTTAGCTTAACTGAACTGTTCATCAGATGCTTTGCAAGCCTGCTAATGAGACATTCATTTGAGTCAGATGTGTTAAAGTACAGAAACCTGTCAAACATGCAGGACAGGGGTCCTCAAGGACCAGAATCAAGAAACACTGGCCTACATGACCCTGAAAATGAGACTTACTTCCATCTGACTTTAACTACAAGCTTGGTTTTACCAGCTGATTTTTTGACTTTGTCCTGCTTGGTTGACTTTTTTTTTCCATGTTTTTATGTCACTGCCTTTTCCAAACATCTCTTCTATCACAGCCATGTTTATTTGCACTTGTTACTATTTCTTTGGTTCCTCGAGTTGCTGGTTTTGACTAATTCACTCTTGGTGTTTTCTTGTACTACATTTGTTTTTGTTTTTTTGGGGGGGTTTGTTTGTAAATCCTCTGTATTTGTTTTCATTTCTGTTTTAAATGTTGATTTTGGATTGCTTTTGGATTTGTCTCCTAATTGCCCCACACCTGTGTTTTACTAATTAATTACCCCTAATATCTAACCTCTTCAGCCCTCTCTGTTTGCAACTAGATCATTTTTTTCCTACTGTGTTATTGACGTCATTTAATTTAGTTTTTCCAGTTTCAATAAGGCCTTATAGTCTCAACAACATTTTGTCTCTCTTCACACAACATGTGACATTTCAAATGATGGCCTTCCAAATTATTCTTTGTACAAAAAGATGTGCCTAGATCCCCTAGATCTACTATAAATACACCAAATCTAACAAAATGATACAAGCTGAATCATTATAAAGAAAACATTTAACTGTTGAAATATTGCTGCACTGCATACTGATGCTTTTGATGATGAACATTAACTACCAGTCAAAGGTTTTAGGAACCTTTCCCATTAAATCCAATCGGAAAGTAAAGTCTGTGTGAAGTAATGAAAGTCAAAGACTAAACAAGACAAAGAGTATGAGTATACATATTTCTTTGTTTATCATTTGCTAGTCTTAAATTAATTGCAGTCATTTTGTTAATTGGATTACTTGGAAAGCCTTCATGCCAAAAGTAGCAAGTTAGCTCTACTGGCTCATAGCACAGTTAACACAATTCAAAAAGCCAATTCTCAGTAAAATCACAGCACTTGGAGGCTTAAAGAATCTAAAGACTCTTTTCCTGATAAGTAATTTTTGCTGCCTAGACTAAACCAATAAGGAGGTGGTTGAAGTCAGCTAAATCAGATTACATGGTGATCTCAGGTCTAATTACCAGAGCCTAATTCCAGTAATTAGATGCTGGAACATTTTTTAATTGGACTTTTTTCTCATTTTGCCTGATTGAAATGTTCCACTGCTTGAGTATTTTATAAACCTATTTTAATTTAACTTAGGCTCACCCAGCCAGTTAATCATGGGGTATTTAATAATGAACTTAAGATTTGCTCCCACATTACCAGCACAAGCTCGTTTGTCTCCAAGGAGATCTGCCCAAATATCTATCCACAGTGCAACGATGATTCCTAACCATGAGATGGCAGTACCTGGCAGAGAGGTATAGATGAGGGGGTGAAGGGTATGAAACTAAGCTGTCCTGACCCTGACCTGAATGTCCATTCATTAATTCATTCATTCTCTATTCCAGCACCAGTAGGTGAGTCTTTTATCTAAATTTAGCTGAATTAACTGTGGTAAACTATTAAAGTTTTGGGTTGGACATTTTCTGTGTGTAGCTTATATCATTCCATGCATCCATCCATCCATCCATCCATCCATGAGAAATGTAGTCTCTCCAGCATGTCCTGGCTCTTCCCCAGAGCCCCCTCCTGGTCAGATGTACCCAAAATACCTCACCAGGAGGGCATCCAGGAGGCATACCAGCTACCTGAGCCACCTCATCTGGCTCTTCTCAGTGTGGAGGAGCAGCAGGTCGACTCTGAACTTGTTCCAGATGGCATATGCCTCCTAACAGGTTGAGTGGGCTGTTATCATCTATTCATATCGCTGATCAGCAGCACTGATACAGCAAGACTCTAGATCCCATCTGAAAGCCATCCAGTCTGCCGGTAAAGGTTAAACACTCAGCATTATGGCATATTTTCATACAGGTAAAGCATTTAAACTGTGACCATGAGCAAAACAACAACAACGAGAGAACAGTCTTCCAGTGCTAAGTCCACCTTTCTAACCCGCTGCTTCTCCATACAACATTTTACAAGCTTAATAGTCATAATCAGCAGGACACATTATGCCACACTGGGTTTTATTAGAATTCAGCCTTGATTTCATTGTCAAAATGTTTCTCACTACTATGACAGACAGATGAAATGAAAAAACGGGGACATGTTGTATTGGTACAACTGCTGTAGCTTTAATGTGAGCTTGGTGGTACTGTTTTGCACCAATGATGCCCTCGTTCTGTAAACCTTTAAACCTTATTCATCAAATAGCTCAACTCAGATATTTATCTCAAAGCTTTATTTAAAGATTGAAAGATTTTCTCATAGCCTATGCCATAACCTTTAGAGGATACACGAGTCTGCTTGTAGAAGAGTGGCACTTTAGCTGCTCAACTATGAATCAATTTTTTTATCAGATGAAAAAGTTCTCTTTTCCACATTTTGAACAGAAATATTTAAATTTATTCATAGTTTCATTCCACTGCGTTTACATGGGCTTATCTCTTTCTGGAAAACAATTATGTACATGTCAGTCCAACACTTCCTGAAATGTTTTTATCACACAAAGAGCATTGTTTCATTCTGGCTTTGTTTCACGTTTGGGAATAAAACAGTTTCATGACATCTATCTTTGAGTGAGAAGACTGCCAGCATTTAAAAAAAGGACTTTTTTCAGGCAAGCATTCAGCACACTTGCTGCCTGCTGAAAAACAAAACTTTTTTTTGTGAAAAATTTCTACATGTAGAATTTATTCATTATGCTATTTGCAGTTGATAACAGAAAGGCGAAAGTGTCACAGCTAACACTAAAAGATCTATTGAAAAAAAAGAGCTGGAAGATCTGTTGGGTATTGTATAATAACCATGTAAATTNAAAAAAGAGCTGGAAGATCTGTTGGGTATCAGGTGGTTGTCTGGCAGAGTCAGACACTTTAGAATAATTGGTTTTTCATCCTCTTCTTTGTAGTTTTGCTTCCTGTCTTTATTTCTCACCTAGATTACTGAATCTGACACCTGCATCTCTCCTCTTCTCTGTATATATTGTTCTTCATTTTCTCTCTCTTACCATGATATTCATTTCTGAGCTCTT
>CM047991.1:27165364-27180812 GCA_026261665.1 Melanotaenia duboulayi | reverse complement strand
ATCTCATTGTTTGTTTCCTAGTTTCTGTTAGTTTTGCAATGCCATGGCTGTGTTGTGTAGTATAACTTTGTTAAACCTTTTACCAGCACTGGTCTGTCTCCTGCTGCTTAAGCCTGTATTGAATGTCCACAGGATGTATACACACTGCTGTTGCTAAACATCCTGACAGTTAAATATGCTTACAGCTAAATGTTACAACAGAAAACCACATTCACTGATAAATCTGCCCACAACCAAATACCCTTTATGTTCAAATCCCTAACTTGGATAATTGACTTTTTAGTGATGAACTAGAACTCACCTGAAACTCTAAGAACACAACAATTATTCTATTTAACAGGTGTATGAAATAACTACCAGGACATTAAGATTTTTTTTCTTTTTTTTTTTTTTAAACCTCAACAAGAGATGTTATTTTTGCATAGTATAGTTTGTAGGTGCATTTCTGATGCATGCATATCTTCTGCAGAGATATTTGTGACAACAGTGGTTTGACTTTGTGGATGGGAGTGTGATTCCCAGAGTTTCTGGCAGACGGTACCCTGCAGGCAATCCCTCATTAAACAGTATTACATCTAACCAATCCAGTTAGTCCGTCACCCTCGAGGAGACCAGGAGAGGCCTTGAGACACGGTCTGTACTCTGCACCTCCATGTGTTGCTGTGAGTCCAAATAACTTTGTACTTTTAACCACTAAACAAATCAAAATGACAAAATATAAAAATCTATCTTAACATGTCTAATAATACAAATGTAGAGGTCAAGATATGTTGATGTATTTGATTAAGAGTTAAAACATTAACTTTTTTAAAATGCTATTTATGATGGGTTTCTATTGTACGTAAGATTATCTTATTGTGTATGGTCAAATATAGTCATATCCCATATATGAGACTGTCTGCGTTATATAGGTGTGGGGAAAGAGGAATATTATCAGCAAAGTAGTGCTATTCAAAGCCCTTGTGTGGAAAAATTTGTACATGAACATGATTTTGTTGACCCACCTTTGCTAATTTTTTTTTTATTATTATTATTACCTTTGCTAATTTTCAAATGGTCCTTCAGTAAAGCAAAACTATGAAGCAACAGTGAAAAGTTTGTAACCTATTTAGAATGATTTTCCCCTTTCACCCTTAAAATATATATATGTATATATTTTTTATATCCTACATTAAGTGGGAATTTAAGGAGGTTACTGTGGTTTTATATCAAACTTTGTTATAGTCTTATTTTTGAAAAGGTGCAAAAGCAAAACTGAATATCACTGCTCATGATGTGACACTTTTTTGACTATGTTGCGAAGCCATGTGTCTCAGCAAAGTATCACATCCTCTAAATCTGCACTAATGTTGTCTTTAAGTATCAGACAGCAGGGCTCATTGTCAGATTAAGGCCTCCAGCAACTGGCTGCGTGCACATCCCTGAATGCCTCATTAAAGAGGACTCAGTTCTCAGACTGAACCAGAGAAACATGTTTACTACTCAGAAATAGTTCATAAATCAGACTTTGAAGCTGCCAACAGCAGGATATTGATTCTTGTTAATTAAATATTGGATGTTTTGGTAGCTTTTTCGGTTAAGATTTTAGTTTCCTGTGATGATGCAGCTACATCTTTTGGCACTGGATTGTTAAACTTCACTATTTGAACATCAAAGTTCTAATTTGGAAATAAACTCTAGTTCATGCAGTAACAGTGGAGAAAATTTGATGCTGGAATAGATATAAATTAACAAGTGTAGTCAATTTTGTTTTAAGTAAGATCATGGAAAGGGCAGTCCATGAGGCTTGGAGGTTTCTACTCAGTGTCATGGGTTCACTGGGTGTTTGAACTGTTGATAGGCTATATAAGGAGCTTAGAAGTAACAACAGCTTATGTATTCTGCTACTTGTTTTTGGCTTTGTGTCCTGCTCTCTGGCAGATCCAACAAGCGTGCTGGAGGTGCCCTTTCTGCTGCTGAACAGCGCACAGACAACATTTCTTTCTTTAATCTAGAATTTTTATCCCCTAATAAACGAGATGTCAAACAGCGATTAAACTTGATTTTCCAGATCAAGGAAAAGAACCACACTTATGAAAGAATGAAAATTTCTGTGAAATTACTTACATCTTTTTCCATACAGAGTTAAATGGAATACTGTAAACTTCCCAGGAGATTTGCATGTGGGTAAATTTTAACCCGCAGATAACAGATAACAATATAAGCACAATATTCTACAACTAAGTAACCAGTAACATAAGAAGAGTTGTGGACTAATTTTGAAATGGGATAAATATTAAATGGCCAGACGTGTTGGTAGTCCGTACAAGTGTCAATAAAGCTTCAATTTAAGGAATGGTATAAGAGGACAAATAATTTATTTTCCTCTTAATCATGAAGGTTTTGACTTTTAACAATATATAAACGCAATGAGGACTTTATAGTGACTTCATAATGTGCTGTAGTGTTGACGTGCCACCAAAGCAACCAGCTCTATGATGTTATTAAGGTTGTTCTAAACCAAAAAAACTTGATTTTAACTTTAACCCACTGATGTTATTAGTGACATCAAACCAGGATAAAATGTAATTAAGCATTATGTTATTGGTTGTAAAAACCCCAGAAAATAAAAACGCAGTTGTTGCATCTGGGTGTCAAATTTGCGACCGTGGCTTGCAGCCTTGCATGTGATCGCAATATACACCGATTCCTCCTTGAGAGGATTTTGTGGGGTTTGAATTGTTTGAATTTGATACCAAGTGACTGACTTAAGTTTATCCAAGTCCATTTATTAAATTCATTTAACTTGAGAATTTTAAGTCTGACCCTCATAAACAGTGTAGTTACCTTCAAATTTAACATTAACAGAACAAAACATTCCAACAACATTGTCTAAATGCATGTAACTCAAATTTATAAGATAACAATCACAAAAGGTTCAATTGCAGCTAAATATGCATTTCCCATAATTCTGTGCTCTTTGTACAATTGGTATTTAATACCAGTATTGTTGTAAAAAATGGTATTGTTACAAATTAAAGTAATTTATTTAAGTTGATTCTAAAAATCTCTTGATTTCAAGTTAAGTGAACCAACAAAGTTCTTAAGAGTCACTAAGAAAGTCACTAAGAATATTATAGAAATGCATATAATTCAAATAGGTACAACCAAATATGTTCTTCTGAAAACCAGACCCTTTTACTCCAAATTTGACTCTTTCATACTTTCATTCTGTAAATTACTGGACTCTGAGGGCAAAATCAATTAGCTTTAATCTGACTAGACTTTAGCTTTAAAGCTTTTCTTGAAAGCTAAAGACAAGTGCCCCCCCCATGATCTTCATTTTGTTATCTTTCTCCTGAATTATTTATATTTTACAATGAAAAAAAATCCAAATAACTATGATGTACAGTACCAGTCAAAAGTTTGGNTAACTTTAACCCAAATAACAATGATGTACAGTACCAGTCAAAAGTTTGGGTAAACATGTCCAAACTATTGACTAGTACTGCACTTCATTATTATAAAAAAGACTTAATCCACTAAGCAATCTAATTCCATTATGTCTTTACTATCCTCAGCTTGTTATCTTAATATCTTGTTTTTATCTGCTTTCTGTGTGTGTACTATAGGTCATGGCACTTTTGGAATTGATGGATGGTTAGAAGCCGAAGTTAAAGGGATTGTCTTCGGAGCCAGGAGTGATTACTTGCCTGGCAGTGGCCCAACATCTTATCCTGACGACGGTGGCAGAGCCTCTTAGGATATATCAGCTGAGTCTTCATAGTCTTTTAACCCCCTGGCAGTCCTGCAGTCCTGCAGGAACATCCAAAATCACCATTCCTGCGACCCACTGGAATATCAAAGGGTGAAGTTGTCATGGAGCTAAAAAACGTTACCTGATATTGCAAAGTGGTCTTGGAGGCAAAAGTAATTTTGCTGTGTTTTTGGTTCATATCTTTTATGTTTTCTAAGAGGAGATTCCAACTACACATTATCTGTTGACATGCTTTGCCCCAACACCCATCGATCCAACACCAATGACTTCCATTCATGCTGTTCTTCACAGCAAAACTAAGTCTTGGACAAACTGTCAGTTGTTGAGGAATTACTTGCTTTCTATCCAGATATGGCTAAAGACTGCATTCCTCTGAGCCTCATGCTTTCATCAGCAAGGCATGAGCAAAAGATTGGACCCTCTCTGGGATTTGTCTTCCCCCTTTTCCCCTTTCGCAGTTTAATTTTTTATTACTTCCTCTCATGTGCTGCAACAGCAGGTAGTTTACATGGCATAGAATACGAATATGGCATAAGCCCCAAATTTGTTTGCACTCCTGTTCCCCCAGAAGCAGACCCCAGCTGCTATTCACCTCCCAGTGTGCCACATGGACCAAGCAGTAGCAGTCATAGTAATGACCACAGCAGCGGAAGCCATCGAGGCACGATGTCCGATGAGGCCAAAGCCACTATCTTGCATCTGCGTGAAAGCCTTGTGAGGCAGAAGGAAACCATCCTGGACCAGCGGGAGACCATCAGAGAGCTAACTGCCAAGCTCACCTTGTGTGAGGGCTTTGGGGGTCACCATAGTGTTGGCCATCATGACAGCCACCTTGACAAACACCACAGCAACCATCACGACACCCATCCTAACAACCACCACAGCAGCCATCATGATGACCACCATGGACGTCATGGTAGCAATCATGGGCCATCTTCATTGCACCACGGGCCCTCAACACATCATAGCAATGATCCCCACTACTCCCATGGCAGCCACAGGCCAGATCCACATCACAGGAAAGGCTCTTCATACAGCAAACACGGCACCTTCTCTCCAGAACAGACTGGAAAGACCCTGCAGACACTGAAGGAGAGGCTTGAAAACTTGCAAGTAAGTGGAATGAGGTTTGTTTTTGTTTTGTTTTTTTTGTTTTTTTTTTTGTGCGTTTGTTTGTTTGTTTTTTGTGTGTTTGTTTGTTTGTTTTTAGCCAAGTCTGAAACTTTTCTCATTTGTGCTAAGTGCCAACTAAATTTATTCTTCACGAATAACACATATAGGGATGCAATTTACATATCTTAACAAATCTCATAAGTGTTTTCTTTACTATGGTTCCAGAAGTATTCAGATAGACCTGCTTGCAGACATATACTCATTTAATTATGGGTATGGCAACTTTCAAGCATATACCCCCCAAAAAAAAGTTCAGGATTTAAAGGGTTAAACAGAAAGTTGGATTTTTCACAATTTGCCAGTGCAAGTTAAATCATCTTTGTTTTTTTAAGCTCTATAAATTGATTATATTCTTTTGGGGCCATAAAATCCCTTTATACGTCTGGTTTTTTAAACAAATATTTTCTCTATTGAACGATGTATGTAAAAAATCAATGTAAATACACATGATTAAAAAAATTAAAAAGGTGGTGTGGCCACATGATGCCATCCTGTGGTCACACATTATGCTGTGGTCATTGCCTATGCAAGGAAATTAGATAACTAACTTGTGGCTATGCATTAGTTAAGCACATATTTATGGGCATTTATCATTTAATGTGATTCTCTTTTAATGCAGAGCTGATTTATAGACTTGTAGTCGAGCTTGCTGGGATTGCCTAGCTGAACAGTTTAACTACAAAACAAGAAAGTTAATGTGGTGTCCCATCTAACAAATGTCTAACATTTGTCTAACAAAAATGACAAATCCCACAAGATAAAAATCCCACATTCTGCCTACACGGTGGTAGCCTTGGGAGGACATATATCATACTCAAAAACCCAAAACATTATCTTCAAAATGGTCCTTTCCATTGATATCCTGCAATCTACTGTGATTTATGCTTCCCTTTTCAAAATAGATATTGTTTCACATGATTGGCTGTAAGTTTATTTAATAGATAATGTTGCTGTATCACAGTTAACTAATTTATAATACATTCATTGTATTTCTTATCAGGATTATGGTAATGTAAATGTAAATGTAGTAAAATGAATAAATAAATTAACTGTAGGTGTAATAAACGGTAATTACAGTTAACATTAGCAGAACTGCATGTAGACTTCCATAACTTTGACTTAAATATGTTGAGGGTCACAAGCTATAGAACATCCACAATAAGAGGGATGTATTTCACAAATGCACCATAAACCCCAGCAAGCTTATAGTGTTTCATGCATTATACAGATAATTTTATGATCAGTGACAAAGAGATGCTACTTGTACAGTAAGTGCCTTTCTGGTGATATGGATTTAAAATCACAAGAAAATAACATCACAAAACTGGACTCAACATGTCTCACACAAACATAAAAAACACCCACTAGTCAGTGTGAGACACTCACCACCCACAGAGCTCAAATCAAGGCAGTTAGAAGCTCAATGGACGTTTCTACTTGCTGTGGCTCTCTTTGTCTCCATTTTGGGGATCACTGGACAAGGATATGCAAGTGGATTAACCATCACCTGTACCTCAGAAAACATCTGTGTATATAAATAAAGAGACAGAAATGAGTTTGATCACAAAGCGAAACACAAGAAGCCAAACAGAGACAAAGGTTTTGCTTAATTCTGTTTTCATTTATTTAATTTGGTCAAATTAATCTTTTCCATTTTAGCTGACAAATGTATGTACATTGTAGTTTTTTTTGTCTATGTTTTGCAAGTTTTTTTGCATATTTTAAGTATTACCGTGAAGACATTTTAGCCTAAAATGCTCTTAGTGAGAATAAAATTAAACAGCAGTTTAAAGCTTCATCAATGTCACAACTATAAATCATCAGACCTTTTTTAAATATTATACTATATATTACTGTACTATACTACACTATACTATACTATATAATGAATATTATACTATATAAGTGATCCTGGAAGCAGATGAAGTTGATTTGCTGGTAAAAAAATATGTCTGAACCTTTTCTTAAGATGGTAAATAGACTTGTACTTATATAGTACTTACATATACTTAACGGTTGGACTGGATGTAGTTTAAAAAAGACTAGAAGCATATTTGCATGACAATAAAAATGGTATTTGTCATATATCAACCAAAACTAGAATTTTAAATACGTGCTTAAATGCTAATTAATATGGTCCAAATATGGTATTTCATATGGTACTTCATATGGTACTTGTTTACAGTTCTGTAAATTATGTATGTAAACTGTAAAACCTCCCATTTACATTTTTATTCAATTTGCTTTTGTTAAATAGCTAAAAACATCATGTCAAAAACATCAAAAAGTTAGATATCCTATATATAACATATAACATGTTTCCTTTTTGTGGTTCTTCAGTCAAAAAGTTGATTATTGTGCAAAACTGTGCATGAATACTGGGACAGGGACAGCCATGCAGTTAAATGGAAAAATCAAACTGTAATTGAAGTTTGACTCAAATGTAGGTTTCTTGAGAAACCAGGTTCTTCCTATATTAAATTATTGAAATGTTTGGCCTCATATAAACATTTTTTGATTGGTTGAGTTCTTTGAATTAATTATCCATAATGAATAGTTTTAAGATTACATTTTGTTCTTTCAATGGCTGAAAAGCCAAAAACATTAGAACAACTAATCCTGTCATCCAAAATCTGTTGCTTTTAAACCTTAAATTTTCTTAAATATAAAATTTTTCAGCTATTTCTGTCTTTTTGTTTTGTGCATAAACTGCGCATCATATTGTATATGTATACGAAAGAGCATCATCTGTTCCCTCATTTTCCATGACCCCTAGTGTCACATTGCAAAACTAAAACTTTGCTATCCACTGGCCTGTGAAAGCCTTATTATTAGTGTGGGTGGTCGCAGGCTACGCTCAGGGAATGTGCTGTTAGAAATCCTCTATGAGCTCCCTTGAAGATGCGAGACATAACACAAGAGGAGCCGGGATTTACCCTCCATCACTCCCTCTTCTAACAAGATGTCTACACCACCAGCCTCTGGTCATGCACCGTGGGGTGCTAGCCAACCTCACCTTCAATTAGATTCATCCTCCCTGACAAGGCTATTAATCGTGGCGTGTGCTGGCAGGGAACAAAGCCGGATTTGTTGATGAGGAAGAAGAGGATGAGCAGGGTAGAAAGGAATAAGAAGAAAGTGAAGGGAGGGGTGTAAACTTTTCTCCCTGCAACTTTAAATGTCATGCTACAGTTCTGCCTACTTGACAATAATGCAAAGGAAAATTTACAATGCTTTGACATTAACACCAGAAGTTAAACAAAAATCCTCTTCAGTAGCTATTTACATGTAAAGAGACAGCACTTACAGTTCAAAGGAAACAGTATTTTAGAGAATGAACAAAGTCCATCCACTAATGAAAACTAGTCATTAACAAACAAAAGGGTGAGCTTTGACTGTTTAGTCATGTATAACCACTGGCAGAAACAACATGAGTCACCACTCTTGGAGGATGTTTATTCAGCTGTTTTAGCTCTGAAGTCACAAATATGACAAAATAATTTAAATAGCTGATGAGTCTAACATTAAAACAAAAAACTTTTATCTAGTAGGTGTTATAATTACATCTTGGAGGCAAAATAGCAGAATCACCTTGGAGTTTGTATCTCTAAACCAAAGAGCCACGCATGTCTAAATATGTAAATGAGTCTGCAGTTAATGAGAGTGTTTGCTAATGAACTGTTGTGCCTGGCTGATTGACAAGAAACAAGGCCTCAACAAGAGAGCTGTCGGTTCAAACATTGAAAATAAATATGAAACTCTTTCAGCCTAGCGTGGCCAAGAGAGGCTGGCAGTTTCCAATCAGCTGCGTGGAGCCATTAAAAACAACATATGAAATGTGTAAAAGGGAAGCATGCAGATAAACCAAGAAAGATGTAACGGACTGTGAATCATTGGATGAAAGGGATGTTTAGTGATGAATCACAAATCTGCATTGCGCAGATGATGCAAGAACTCTCTTTGGCTCAGGTCCAATCGAACTTGTAAAGGTGGCTGCCTGCATATACAGCCACATTTCCATGGTAACTGACAATATGAGGTGATGTCAGGTAAAAAAAAACAGGGGAAATGGTAATTATTACATCCTCAGTAAATGAACAGGTGTAGGCCTTATTTGAAGTTTTTTGAACACTTTTCTTATCCACCAATACAAAGTAGGTTTTAAGGATGGCAATGCATCCCCCTGCAGAGTAACAAAGGTTAAAACGACAATATTAGACTTCATCACTCAAAGGCGACTGGCCAAAATTGGCCAAAAAGTAGATGAACATTGGAATTTGATTAATAATTATTTTGCTNAGTAGATGAATATTGGAATTTGATTAATAATTATTTTGCTTTTCATTGGTGTCATCCATAACTTGAATAAATTGAGCCATGATTAAAACTATAGCAGCTTTATAGTTGTTTTTTCTTTTTCTTTTTTTTTTGTTTTTTCTTTTTATGTTCATGATTCAACAGCTTGGTTTACAACTTGATCTTAAATGAATTGCCTTTAATTACAAAAGTATTTCAAATGTTCAGAATGTTCATACTTTTTGTCATATCGGGGGTTTTATGTGTGTGTGTATTGTTTTTAACCTCAAAATTAAAGAGTTATTTGCACTGAATGTATGACTGTCAACAATAATGCTAATACAAATATTATTGCAATGCAGTGTATGCTATTAATTTTTCCAAGTTAGAATTTTGGTATAATATGTTGTCTGTTGAAGTTGTCTGGAAGGCCAATGTTATCACTACATGGAGGCTGAGTAATTATCTTATCTCTACAGGCCAGGAATTCTTCCAGCTCCTACTCAAACTCCCTGAGAGAACTGCTCCAGCGAAAGATCAATGCCCTTGAAGAGCAGCTGCACTCCTACCACAGTGAAAACCATGACTACGGCCACCATAATGACCACCACGGAGATCACCATGATGACCATCCTGAAAACCACCATGGCAACGGCCACAATGATGACCATCATGATGACCACCATGGCACTGGCCACAATGATGACCATCATGATGACCACCATGGCACTGGCCACCGTGATGACCATCACGATACTGGTCACCATGAAGACCACCGCAACAGCCACCACAGCAACCATCATGGCAGCAATAGGTATAACCATCACAGCAGTTACCATAATCGGCATAACGATCGCCACTTTGACCAGCACCATGGTCGACGTTATCATCACTATGGCAGCCATCACAGCAGCCACCACAGTGACCACCACGATGACCACCATAATAACCATCACGATGACCACCATGATGATCACCATGGTGGCAGTCACTATAATGATCACCACGATTATCACCATGGTCCTGGACATCACGATGACCATCATGATGATCACCATGACAACCACCATGGCAATGACCACCACGATCCCCACAATGGTAATGACCATCATCCACGTCGGCTGCCTTATAGCAGCAAAGAAACCAGTCCGCGAGGCGCCGGGCACAACAAGCTGGAAACGGTTCTCAGCCAGATACATCATGGCAACGAACACGGTAAAGCTACACACAGAAGGGTGTGGTTGGGTTATCACAGAAGACACTTTAGAAGAAGTATTTATCTTTAAATTGAACTGATGTCACCATACTGGATTGTTTTTACAGGCCATGTACTATGATAAAAAAAAAAAGATCCATCTGTTAGCTTGNCATGCCTATCAACTACTTTTACTGCCATTATAAAACAAATTTGACAGGCCATGTACTATGACAAAAAAAAAAAAGATCCATCTGTTAGCTTGGTTAAATAAGCTTATCGTGGCCCTTTGTGAGATTTCAACTCAATATTTTAACATTTTGGACATGAATGTAGTCATAAACAACTATTGCTTTGGTAAAATATGGTGTAGTGTCCTAAGCTGAAAACAAAATGAAACTGGCAGCCAACTTGGTTACTAATGAATCTAAGTCCCGCAGTCACGAACAGCCTTTCAGATTTACTTCCTTTAAAACATCCTTTAACCTCCACAGAGTTCCTAATTTAACCCACATATCTAAAAGTCTAAAGTTTTATAATATCTTTTTAACAACATAATTATGTTAATTATAGATGGAGACAAACAATGAAAAAGTTTATTTAGGTTGGAAAAATAGTTTAATTTTAATTTAGTTTTCACCTGCATGTTTAAAATGTTCTAAATATTAACAACAATTTCTCAAAAATTGTCAACATAGCACAGGATAATAATAGATATACTATTATAAAATTATATTATAATACAAACTCATCAACTAGCAATATAAAGACTCCAAAAACCTCTTGTTTAGTAGATTTCCCCACATAAAGCTAACATAATGAGTTTATTTCTGTGTTAAAGAGTTCAAAATTACAAGTGGATTTCTATTGTTATAGTGAAGACGATGAATTGAAATCCCTTATTTTGTTATTTAAAAAAAAAACAGATGAAACTTCATTATGTCCTAATTTAAATTTTGCACTTTGATTGTACCTCTCAGGATGACTGTCACAGTAATATAAATTTCAGTAGCAGATTTTTTTCACCTGTACTTCACTTGTGTATTTGGCAGATAGATTTATCCCCATTAGGACATTATTTTTACAAGCAGTAAGTGTGTAAGAGGTTCTGTTTTATTTTTTGGCTAGTCAAGATTTTTTTTCCTGTCTTTGACTGAAAGTTTGCCTAAACCTAACCAAAACTTTTTGTGAGCCTCTTAGTTTATTTTAGCCAAATTTGACCTGTATTTGAATTTAATGGGAGAAGAAACAGATGTTCTTTATAGCAAAAGCTTAACTTAAACTTTGTTCATTATTTCAGCAAACCACAAGAAGCTTAAGAGTCCCAGCGCATTCCTGCTTGATTTCCCCATGAGGACTAATTACATGTACGCCAGGATGAAGAGGTCGGTGGTCAATGAAATCTTTGCCATGACCATCTGTCTGTGGCTGAAGCCAGGTGAAGGTCCCGGCCTCGGGACTCCCATCTCCTACGCGGTACCTGGACAAGCTAATGAGCTAGTACTCATCGAATGGGGCACCAACCCAATGGAGCTGCTTATTAATGACAAGGTGAAAACAATATGTTGTAGTCTGTCATCACATCATACCACAAAGCTTTATGACTCAAAAGTTAAAAACCTAAATCAGGATTTAGAACAGGCATGACAACATGAAGAATTTTTCCCAGCTACTGAATAAGACAAACAATATTATGTTTTCTTTTTTTATTCATTTTTTATTGTTTTTTGTTTTTGTTGCTTTGTTTTTTTTGTTTTTCCTTAACCTTGTCCTGTCCAGCATCATAAGGAGTAGAATGATGGTCTGGCTACCGTGTTGTACCAAAAAAACTCACTTAACTAAGGCTGGGTACACACATAAAGATTTTTTTTAATTTGATGGCATTTTTTATCTGTTCAACACCTCACACATGAAAATAAAAAATCACGCATTAAACAGTGCTGATCATACTGTGTGTGGTGTGGTCCGATAATGTCATCACAGAACAACACACATAACAATGCTGACCCACAACCGATCTACAATCTAATCCTCCAAGCCAGAAATATCACATGACCAAACGTGATCTAACAAAAATGAAGAAGAAGAAACATAACAACAACAGGAAAAAACGAAGAAGAACCAGAAAAACACAAAATCCAGCATGGAAGAGTTTACACAAAACGAGGGAATGATGGTAGTCTTGAGACTATTGTTAATGGAAAAAACCAGAACCTAAAAAAAATAACAGACTGGAGACAACGTGAATACAGACTTTATATCCCTCCTTGCTCCCACACGTGAAGACTTTTGGTCGTAAATATTGAACATGTTCAATACCTCTGATTGTCGGCCACGACCCATTTCGGAGCTGATTGTCGGGGCTAATTCGTTCTTAACGCACCTCAGACCAAATGATCATTTAAATAGTCCGGAAGGGGCAAAACCGGGACAAAAACAACTCAATAATCTTTGTGTGTACCTAGCCTTGGAGTGAGCTTAATGGGTATAAAGGGATTGCACCTTGCTGGGTATAAGGCTCCATGACACTTTGGTGGTGTTCTGTTTTTATATATGTTTTTGCTGAATTGTGAGAAAAAGGAAGGAATAAGGGTTAAAAAAGAATAACTAAAAATAGTTCCTGATGCACAAAAGCACTCCGTATATCAAACTCTGAATAGGCCAAATTCATGAGCATGATTCTTTAAAAATGTGTTTCAGAGCTAAATGTTAACTATTTCATTTTAAGTAAATCTGACTGCAAAGTATTTTAAGAGTAGGTCACCCACTGCATGTAATGCAGAGCAAATAGTCAACACCTTTACGCCCTTTTGCTATGTCTGTTCACAAATCCAATAAAATCCGGTGTCCAGTTGTAACATCTTATACCATCCAGTAATGGAACAAATCAAAAAAGAGCAACTTTTAGACAATTTAGCAGGTTGTTGGTTTTTGTTTAGTCTTTCAGTGGTTTATCGGTTGAAAACTGCCTCAAATATGCTAATTTTTGATGAGATTTTACATATTTTTGCTCAGATTTTAGTGAATTCAAAGTTCATCTGTGTATTTCATGTTTGTAAACATGCAAACAAACAGCTTTTTATTGTCTTCTGGTTGTTTTTTTTCCAGTAAAATGCTGTATATGACCCAGTTTAAGAGATATAAATCTATACATTACATATACATTTAATTATTCTGTTAGCCAAGTAATCTTGTTCTCCGAAAAGCTAATATCTTTTCCAGTAAACAGAAGATAGAGTGTTGCCTTTTTTTTCTTCCTTGCCCTAGTACTGTTTTCAGTGAGCTAGACAAACATGTCCACAAAGCAATTAATCTTGTTATTGTCTTGCTGATTGACCTAATTGTCTGTGGGAGAGACCCAGAGGGATAAACCCTCAGGTTTGTAATCTGGAAGTCACAAACTCTGTCATCAAACTGATCAGTTACACAGTTAAAGACACACTGCAGAACTTTTGCAGATTTCTAAGTGACGCACACGCTGTCAACGCTTAAGTTGGCATCCAGCTATCCATCCTATCTGCATTCAGAGCTCACTTGACTGAAAAGCCTGGTGTGTTGATATCCGCTTGCTAGCGTGTGACGTGTTACATAAAGTGAAACTAGGCTCCAACATCACGCAGTGTTCTGGAGGACAGAAACTGTGAAGTTTCTCAGCCTCAGGATGCTGCTGGGCAGCAATGGCTCCAGAAATGTGCATAAGAAATGTCACTGTGCCATCAAACTAGTCAGGAGTCTTAAGGTAAAAAAGTTACGTATATTTAAGTGGTATTATGCTGTAATCTCATTGTTAATGGATTATTTTTTTTTAGTTTAAAGGGATGTGATGAGTAGAGATTGGCATATTGTACTAATCCACTCCCCATTAAGTTAGTATGCATGCATGACTCACATGGTCTTCACTGAGTTTGCAGACATCAGAATGAAGACGTCAGAACTTGAGGTTTTGTGACCTGAAAGAGCTGCCCAAGCATGGATCATGCAATTACCTTTTCACTGGCTGATAGTCTCATTTGATGAATTTGAAAGTTTTTAAGAAATTGCAGTTATCAATAAAGTGATGAAAGCCTTTAAATTTGACTATTCCTCACAGTGTAACTGTTTTGTACCTGTCTTCCTCTTTGTATTTGTCTCTTTAGGCAGTTACATTGCCCATAACCATGACAGATGGGAAGTGGCATCATGTTTGTGTGACGTGGTCGACACGTGATGGTGTCTGGGAAGCCTACCAGGATGGAGTGAAGAAAGGCTCAGGACAGAACTTGTCAGCCTGGCACCCAATCAAACCAGGAGGCGTTTTCATCCTGGGTCAGGAGCAGGTGAGCTCACAGGATGCTTTTTCGACAACGGCTCACACAGTCACCAGAGGAATAAGAAATCTGTATCTCTAAATGGATTTAAACCTTGATCATGAAAGTTAAGAGGACATGATTTTCAGCATCTTCACTCACAAACTTTATTGTGTCAAGAATTATAAACAAATGTAAAATTTGATCTAGCAACTCTCTNCAACTTAATTGTGTCAAGAAATGTAAAATTTGATCTAGCAACTCTCTCAAAAGAATTGAGACCAGAAAATGAAGGCAGAAAACTTAAATAAAAAAGTGTATTTAAAAGGAAGGTTGATGTAACACAATGGTTTAACATGCACTGCAGCTTTTAATGAGTGTGCTGCTGGCATCATATTTCCAATTTTATTTTTTACTAACACAGTAAAGTTGGTCAGAGAAGACACTGAGGATCTTTGTGTTAGAAAGATTCAAGAAATTAAATAACTTATGTCTATAATTCCTTTTTCCAGAAGAGTGTGTGTTAGCATTATTCACAAAAATTTTTCCATTTCTTTCTCTTTTTTTTCCATTCATGGTCATAGATTTATTTATTATCTAATTGTAGTTTTGTTTAATTTTCTTCCAGTCCTTTTCTTTTTGTTGTTTATTTATTTTTTTAATTTATTTATTTTATTTACTTTTCATGTAATTGTAAATAAATTTAGGCTTTAAAGAATTAAATTAAATTAAATTAAATTA
>CM047991.1:27150230-27160359 GCA_026261665.1 Melanotaenia duboulayi | reverse complement strand
GGAGACACAGGACAATTATGCATTAATTTAACAACAAAGAAAGCATCACTGTGGTGTGTGGAGTCTGTGTGACCAGCTCGACATGGGAGTGAATAATGGATCAGCGGTGCTGAAAGAAGAAACTCCTGAAACATCCACAGACAAAAGTAATTATTTTTTTATTATTTTTTGCATGACATGGCAGCACAGCTTCATGCGTGTATTTCCATTTTATAAATGCTTTATTTAAGATCAATTTTAATATAACAAATTCAAAGCTTTTCACCGCCTACAAAGATCGAGAGCTTTAAGTGGGTTTCTGCTGCTTGTTATTTCTGTATTTGACATTTTAGCCTCAAAATCTAATGAACCGTGTCAAGTGGGTTTTAGAAGAGTGCTGTGAAATCAGGGTTGTTTTTGTTGATAATTTTAGTTAATGAGCTCACTCGAATTTAAGTTTCTTTTTTTATTTATTTACTGTGAAGTGAAATTGTATCCACTCATCCCAAGTGGTGTCTGGCCATGCTTATAGTTTCAGCTTTATTTGAGGTTTGAAGAAGCAGCTTATCTTGTATAATCAAAGTGATTTAAATGATGTCATTCAAATATTACTTTTGACAATCTTTCCAGAACCCCTGTCCCAGATACTTATGATAATCTACAAAACTCGCAGCAGGAGTGTGGTTGCAGTGTTTGCAGCAAATTACTTAAAAATGAAAAGCAAACTATCAGCATGGCTTGATGCTATTAGAGGTAAGTGAGGAAATGCTCATAGTGCTGCCTGTTGGGTTGATTTGTATCAATTAATCCTTAAAAAAAATGTGTTGCATGGTGATAATTCAATTCCCACGGATATGACAGAGTGTGTTAAATCAAATTGAACTTTTCTGTGTGTTGTTGTGTCTTAGGTTCACTCAGTCAATACAGACAGCTGGCTCATTACTTATCTCTGCTCTGCTTCCTGCTCACCATCATCACTCTGCTGCAGACACTGTGTTGTAAGTAGTTCATGTTACATCTGCCATAGTGACCAGAATGGTGTATAATTATATACATACAGCCCCAAATCCAAAAATCGCACGATATTTCATGGGTTTTTTTATTTGTTTATCAGCATCAGTCCCCTTACTACAGGCCTGCCTCACAACTAGACTAGTAATGAATTTAAATAAATCACTAAATACCATTATTATTCAAATAGATGATAGGAACAGGGGGTTGTATTTATGATCTGGTGCAAAAGCAGTATCTGTGAAAGACACTGCTCCATTTTTGATGAGTTTGTTTTTAAACAAATGTGTGAACATTTGTTGCACAAAAAAGAAAAAAGCAACAAAAAAGAAAGGAAGGTTTGAAGGGATTTGCATATTTTTCCTTCTGTGTTGCATAATATTAAATAATTAAGGGAATCTGGAGGAATTCCAGTGTGTGTAGTAAACAGCATGACCCATTAACTGGGTCTTTGACCGGACAGCACCGTATCAAGGACAGTCATTCCTCAAGTGTTGCTTTGCATATAGGCAAAAGAAGTCCACTAATAGAAGTCGGATGGGTTGGGGGATGGAGCTACATGCTTCACTGCATTACAAATCGTCTTTAATAACTTATAATACACATACTGGCCCACAGCTAACAAGCTAACAAGTTTCAAAATGGATGCTGGAAATATTTGTAAAGTAGCTAAATTATCCTTTTTCGCTTCTGTCTTCAGTTCATGTCCCTTGAGTTCCTGTCATGCTACATATGACATTCCCACGTTTGTGACATGATGACGTGGACGCATGTGACATAGCTTAATGATGACATTTATTATTCATCAAGAAGAGAGAGAGGTTGATGGTTACAACTGCTTACTTTTCTTCCTCACTCCTATCTTTCTTGAAGAACTACTACCTTTTTCCTATGTGGACAAACATTACCATTCACATATTATTGAACATTACCGTTTAATCATTTCTGCTGAGACCTGGCTGACCCATTGTTTTCATGAAATGACAATTTCCTTGATAACTGGGATCTGAGTTTTGCCCGTCTTTGCCAAAGACTCAAAATGTGCCAGACAGACAATACAGCACATGGAAATACAGCATGAAAAAATATAGATTTCATCTTCATCTGTTCACTTCCTTTTATGTGTTTTTGTCTTCCCATGAGACTGGGCTGTAGGGAACATCTGACACATCAGTCCAGGATCTCCTTTAGGCATTCAGCTGGGTTTATCAACTGCAAATACCATAGCATATGATTCACATCATTTCTATGCTTATCAAACCCTGCCACATATGGAGACAACTCCCTTCCAGACACACACTTTATGCCATCATTGTTGGGGTCGAGCAACCTGTATATTCTCTCGGTGTACATCATAAATGCATTCGCCCACATGTCGAGTGCTGAAAGATGACTCATCTGAATATATCACCTTTTTTTAAATCCTTGTAGATTTCTTATCATGTTTTTTTTTTTGCGCCACTGAACAATCAAATATGCATTCATCATTTTAATAATGCATTACAATGCATTCTTTTGGAGCTGCTCTCCTACTTTGGAGATCAATGCCCTAAATGCTCCAATTACCACAGTCGCCATTATTTCCTTCACTCCTCATATCTTTTTAACTTCCTGCCTCATCCCTTAGTTGCCTAGCTTGATGCCATTTTGGGATATACAGATAGAAAAGCCAATGACTGTTAACAACACAGTGGAGGACAGAAATCAAACCATTCATTTCTTGCATGACGGGATCACTGATTCACAAATATACATGGATAAGCGACATCTATCATCCCCCACTGAAAGCATTTAGAGATCTTCAAGTGCAAGCCACAAATTTGTGATCTGTTCAATTTCTACCCTTCATGCTTTAGTCAGGAATTATTTGTTTAAATTACTCTATTAGTCAAGTGAGACTATACCAGCCAACACAAGGTATTCTTCTTTAAAATACGACGTAACTGAATGTAATGTTTGTGATTTCTTTTTTTTTATAAGACCAAAATGAAATGAAAGTGTTAGATCACTGCTTAGATGAAGTGTGAATACCATTCTAGCTGGAGCTAAGGTGACTATACTATAAGATGCAAGCCAATGAGCAGCTGGACTAAATCCAGAAAGAAAGCCAAAAAAATAAAAGCTCAAAGCCTGAGCATGTGTTTCTGCTCAGCTTTTTACTCACTTTTTTTTTACTTTTTTTTTTCTTTTAAAGAAGATGGCATCGTAATTAATTTGGAGTGAATACACACATATTTTGTTTGGTTTCATAAAAGCAATTTTCTTCATCCTGCAACAAGCCGATGGCCCTGGCTATGATAAGCATGCCAGTGAAGCTTTTCTCAGTGACCAAGAACTGAAAGGTCAAGCCAGTCAACCGATTATAATTATATTGATTATTTTATCACCTGAGGAGAGGATTTGAAATGAAATACAATAAAAATCAAAACACGTCAGCTCCTTTGAAGGTCTGAAGAAAAGACACTGATGATGTATGCGAGGGGACTGAGCTCTGTTATCATTGCATCAAAGTGCTTTGTAATTCTTATTTTAATGGATGTTTTCATGAGTAAAACACAGTCATTCTTTTTGGAGCATACAGGGTTGAGGTCCGTTCAACAGCAGAATAAATCCAGAGGAATGATTGGCTGGATAATTGTTGCTTCCTGTAACAAAAGAATAAAAATGAGGAATCAAGTTTGACCATCTAAGGAAAATTAAATTAAACTACTTAGAATATACAGCAGCTGTTATTTAATCAGAAATAAAGACATCAGTTTTCTCAAATTTTTTAAAGGATCTTTAAATGTGATGGCTTATAGTGATTATCTGTTGTTTTAAACAGTCTCAGTTTTCCTTTCTTTTTTTTTTACTTCGATCAGTCTGCTTTGTTTTCTCTCCAACACATCCTTTTTTTATCCTGTATCCATGGATACATCCATGTGCCCAGTATGTAATTTTCCATCTGATACCACAGTGGTTCAAATCACCTTGATGACTCAGTCCCAGTCGACGCTGCAGGAAACCAAACTGAGAGATTTGACCAACAGGCTGGAGAAGCTCAACAAGTCACACCAGCTCTTGTTTACCCAGTTTCCGTCTCTGAGCCAGTACTGCCCCATCAGAAATTCCACCGCTGGTGGTGAGTGTGTGATCATGTTTTATTAACAAGTATGCACAATGTTTAGCAAACAGCCTATAAAGCTTGACCTTAAATAGCCTGGTGTCATTCTAGACGCTTTCCTTACTTTAAAAAATACATTATAAACATATCTGACACAATTTAACTTGACCTGCAGATATTTTAACGGATCAGACCATCACTGAGTGTCAGTGCAGCTAGAATGTTCCTACATGCCATGATTTGTGCTCACATTGATTATTGCTTCACGGGCAAAACATTTAAATATGCCTGTTCCATATACATAATATGAAATGGACTTGCACCACTAGGACTAAAATCACTCAATGGAAAGGCCACTAGAAACACCACGAGAGCATACTTTGGTCCTCCACAGGCGCATCTCTTTTGGACTATCCATGTTGTCNATCCAGACGCATCTCTTTTGGACTATCCATGTTGTCAGTGAGGGGTAGCAACATCTGAAACACAATACCAACTGGAATAAGAAAACCACATGCACCACTTTTAAATCCCATTTAAAAATTGGCTTTTAACCAACCAAACTTGTTCTCACAGCTAGAAAGATGCTCTGCAGTGTGCAGATACATATACGTATGTAGCTGTGTGCTGTGTACAACTGCCTTGCTTTTGCATGGTTTTATTCATATTATGAGCGGAACATGTTTACATGATACCAGTCAAAAGTTTAGACACACTGTTTTTTACAATTTCCATTGGGAAAGTGTGTCCAAACTTTTACTGTATGCATGAATACCTTTGTTTGTATACTTCTGCTGTGTGAAATGACTGTGTTTCAATTTAATTATAGTGTTTGCATTTTATCTTGTTATCCTAAAACTATTTTCAAGTCTCATGCACCTTAACTTTTGCACTTTATACAATATTTATTGTCCACTTTACTTTTTATTACTGCACCTTGTTTTTATACCTGTATTGTTTGTTTGTCTGTTACCTGCTATTGGACAACAAATGTAAATTAGCAGTCATGCTAACTCTGCACACATTGTATGTTTTTTTAACCTGTGCTCATCAATGTGCAATATTCTTCTGATTTATTTGAAAGGGCAAACAAACCACAGCCTTACCATGACAGTTTTAAGAGTGCAACAGAGAAACGTACAAACTGATAGCCATCACGATGGAGAACTTTTATTGCAAGTCTGTATTAATTTTGTATCAGTGTAAAATGGATTTTAGCCCCTAAAATACATCTAGGACTAAATTAATGTGTTCAAAATTATAATAAAAATGAATCTCATGTTGCTTAAAAAAAAAAAAAAAGTACTTGCGAATTAATAATTTACACATGCAGAGGCTAGAAAATCTCCTACTGGGATGTCTTCCCAGCTGGAAACTTTCAAATCGATGCTGGAATATTGAAAGGGTTACTGATGGCTTGAAGCAGATTAAAATAAGTTTGAGTTTCACTTATTTAATTTAATTTTTTCTTCACTCAGAGAGAGAGTGCAGATCATGTCTGGCTGGCTGGATGCCTCAGGGGGAGAAATGTTTCCTCTTCAGTCAAGATAGAGCAGATTGGATCAGCAGTCAGTACCACTGCATGTCATTGGGTGGCACTGTGGCCACAATCAGGACAGAGGAGGAGCAGGTTAAAATGCTCTCTCACACACACACACACACACACATGCAACACTAGTCTAGTTACTGTTCATAAAGCACAAATCAATTCATTTGATTTTTATTAGACCAAAAACACTAGAAACTGTCTTCATGCTGAATCTGAAAAGTCTTTTGCTGTTTTTGTGTTTAACTTGGAGCTTTACTCTCATATTCTGCATCTTTCCAGTTGTAATCATCTGAGATGTTGATATATTAGGTGTTAGGACACAAATACACACAGACACATAGCATCAGAGAGAAAAGGTCATGGGTGGATTTACAACTTCTAAGAAGTGCATATGTCTGAAGAAGCAGCCACCACTTCAGGTCATTCAGGGTTTTGTCTTTCACCGAAGTTACTGTTCATATAACACATTTATCTTTTGAACTGTTCTCCAGCAGAGATGAAACACACTGAAGAAGAAGAGAGGGGCAGTCAAAAGGCTGCAAAAACAAATAATGACATTTTCTGACATGTTTCTTAGGTGTTTCTGTTTCAAACTGCTCAGAGTCTGAGTCATGGAGACTCATACTGGCTGGGCCTGAGGAGCAGCAGCAGTGACGGGGCCTGGCAGTGGAGCGATGGCTCCCCGCTGGAGAAAGGAGCACAGTGAGTATGAGAGGTGTGAGAGGAAGGCGTAGGAGGAGGAGCCAGGGGAGGGTTGCTCTGCTTCTAGAGCTTGTCACAGTTAGATCGGATGCTGCTGGCCCAGCTGTCAGGATGCAGCGCCATCCAGTCACATAGAAACTGATGCTGAGATATTAAAATCTATCAATGCTGAACAATGACAACTCTCCTCATGATTTACACCTAAAAAGTGTGTGTGTATTTGTTATATTTCCTGACTAAAAATTCCCAAACTTCATAGAGTAAATTATTTATTTCTAGCCAGCACTAGCCATTTGCAAAGTCAGAAAGAAAAAAAAGAGGTTGATCTGGAAAATACATTAGTTCATGGTTCAAGTCATTTTGACCTAAACCATAGTTTGTAATGTGCTTAGGTCTTTTTGTTTTATTCTGAGAATGAGTACACCGTTTGAAGCGGGCTACATGTTAAGCTAATTAAAAATATATTAAACTAAAATTGCCTTTGAGAATCAAAATGTCCTAATTATGGTCTATTCCAGCTGTGGATATACTGAGAAGCAGATGAAAAGACAGTCAGACTGCTTTAATTGCATAATGTATCTTTCTGTGGAGTAGAAGTGGTTGCCATGGTGACAGATGAAGTCATTTGGGAGATTCATTTTTCCTTTATTCCTCCTTTTTTTCCCCTCCTCACTTGTCTTTGCAGATTTTGGGAACGTGAGCCAGGTAAAACAGGAGATGGAAGGGAGCTGTGCGGTCGACTCACCCCAGGAGACAACTACAGGAGGAGCTGGTTCATCTCCAGATGCTCCAGCCAGATGAGGAGGATCTGTGAGAGGAGAAAGGCAACTTTACAGTGAGAGGAGAGATGAAAAGAGAAACGAGCTCACAGACAAATTCCTTTGTCCGTGTTTCTCTTGCATTTTCTACAGCAAGCATTCACCTTAACTGTTATTCCTTTATAATATTGTTTTTATTGACTTCAAACCCTCATACAGTTTACGTACTTTAAGATAGCAAAAACACAGAGTTTATCTTAATGTCTGATGTTCTGTATGCATGTCTGTTTAAATGACAGCATTTTATAACATTTTCTCACATCCTCAATGATGATAATATTTTATTATATTATCACAGCCCTATTTCTTAATTTCTCACTGTTAATTACTTATTCATGCTCTTTTATAGTGTGTGAGTTAAAAATGCCATAAATGCAGGTATCATTTTTGACTGAAAGTTATTTACTTGTTTATCTATTTTATATAAAGCATAAATAAAGATTAAAAACAGCAACTCTTTGAGGTTGTTGGTGGCTGACTGATGTCATAACAGTGAAATTTACTACTTCAGCTACAAACTCTTTTTTCGTACTGTTGTATTTTTGTTTTAGAAATTATTGTTATTGTTATTATTAATATTTATTATTATTATTATTATTATTACTACATATATCACTTTGTATTTCTAACTATTAATTTTTTTATGGAATAAATTGATGAAAGATCAACTTTGGAGTCATCTGATATATTTACTGGTTTGTGAGATCGGAATTTAGTCTTATTTTTCAGATTTGATGTGCAGTTAACTGTTATTATTATTTTGGTCAAGGTTTCTTTGACGAAGTGCCCATCCTAGGGTTACAGTGCATTCTTGCATTACTACTTAATATGAGATAAACATTCTTATGATTATTTTGCCCTCTAAATTAATCAAAGTTCGTCATTATAATTTTAACAGAAGACTAACTCAGTTCATTCTGCTGTCTGGTTGCACCTCCTAATCTCGTCCAGCAGGTGGCAGCGCCATTCTTTTAATGTGTTTAGTCCAGAATCCTTGTCCCAGCATGCCTTGCGTATTTGTGGGTCTGCTCCTTTACTGTCAGCCGAACGATGAACCGGTCACCGAAGAGAGAAGTGATCGTGATGAGGAGCGACGGATGAGTTTGCCGCTTAAGTGGAAGGGAGAGCGTTTGCTGGTGGAGAGAGGCTTTTTCATACCAAGAGGCATGGGTCTTTCAGTGCGAAATTAAATATTAAAAATAAAAAGTTAAGTATGAAGCCATAATTGTATACACGTTTCTTTCAGGTTGTAGTCTGCAAAGTGCAACAGTTGCCATTGGAAGTCTCTTAACATAAAAGGACAATTAGTTGTTTTCACCGGACAAGCCGTCAGATGATCTGAGCGGGTCATCCGGCTGGTGTCTCTGGTGATAGCCCGGTTTAAACGGAGATAAAAAAAAACCCCGCCCATCCGGCTAACTGCCGGGTCGCCCGGACAATAAATAGTGCGTACCCACTATCCCTGAGGACGCGGAGAGTAGGAGACAGTCCAGTGTGTATGTGGAAGGTATCAGATTTTATTTTATATTTCAGAGTTCTGCTCGAGTAACACATCTTTGGAAATTAATTTTAAATGTGTAACTGTTTATTTTCTGTGTTATTTATTTATGTTAATTAGGTTATCTAGGTGTAAAAAGAGTTTTCTGAGTCATTAGCGTACCTGCAGTGACCGTTAACAAGGCTTAGTTTACTATAATTATCCCTTAAGATTAACGTCAGTGAACGGCTTTAAAAAGCTCAGCGTTCTTTTCAGTGAACATTAACTTTATTTTTCACAGACAACCACTTGATGAAGGAATCGTGCCCAAGTTACATTAATTTGTTTGTTTTCTGAATCAATTAAGCCACACTTGAAATGTCAACAAAGCCCTTTGGCATCAAATTATAGAGGGTTTTGTACAAAAGACGAGACATTTTCATCAAATTGTCGTCAGTATATGTATGAGCTTCTCCATAACAATTTCCCCGATAGAGTATTTACGAAAAATAAGGTTAAAAATAAATGGGGCACTATTTTTCTACGTTTTATCAACTGAACTTGTTTTCTTATATAATACAGCAGTGTGACACATAGGTTATACAAGTAACTTGGTATTTTATTGGAGTTTTATATTAATAAACAGTTTCATCTGTAAATATTAGCGCAAAATGTGAAATGACACAATATACTTCAAGGATGTTTTCCCGTATTACTTGTGCTTTGTGACAGAAGTCTCTTTTTCTTTGTTTCAGCTTTATAGAAAACTTTTTAATTTGAGCTTTTTCTAATATTTTTATTTATTCAATTATTTAGCAGTTAATTTGTTTGAGTGTCTGCGAAGGGAATTCTAATTATAAAGAAGAGAACTTGACTGTTTCTAGTGTTTTTTAAGTGGGCAATTTAATTTAATAACAAATTTGTTGCTCTAATCTTATCAGATGGTGAACTTTCTAAAATTTTTTAGTATTATTGTTATTATTAGATGAGTGTCTGTTTTTACCTTTTAACCTTTATTGATAATGCAAATGCTTGTGTGCATACTAGTATTAAAGTCAGGAGTTGCTGGCATGTTGTTGATCTTTTGCAGAGAACCAGAAGGGAGAAAAATGTCTGAGGAAATCAGCGAGAAGCTGAAGAACTACAGGACGGCTCCATTCGATGCCCGCTTCCCCAACACCAACCAGACCCGCAACTGTTACCAGAACTATCTGGGTACGCAAGATAACCTGCTTCACACAATTTTGAGAATGTCTGATTTAATCTATCTGAGTTATGTGTGTTTTTCGTTCAGTTTTACTGTATTGTTATGACTCTTTTCCAGGTATTTCACGGTTTTAAAAATTTTGATATGATTTCAAAACTGCTAAAAGCTCCCATTATACCATCCTTAGAGTAACACCCCCTTTTCCCTCTGGAGGTAATAAAAGTTGTCAATCAGTTGTGATGACTGAAAGAGGAGAATCCTGATTTTTTTTTTTTTTTTTTTT
>CM047991.1:27118775-27141404 GCA_026261665.1 Melanotaenia duboulayi | reverse complement strand
TACAACCAAACCTTTATGCTAATTTTCTCACATTTCAACATCTCAGAGTCTTCAACTATTTTGTGTATAATCCAAATCAGTTCAGTATTGGTGTTACTTTTATTTAAAACACATTTAAAAAGGTGTAAGGGTGATGCAGCATTAAAAAAGACAATATGTTTTTTTTTTTGTTTTGTTTTTTTTGCTTCGAAATCAAAAATGTAATTTTCTAACTCAATACTGAAGAACAGCCTATAAGACACTTCACAGCAACATCATGTGACCCTTCTACAGGGAAGGCTACAGGAAGAACCTAAAACATGTCAAGGTAAACATAGATCTTATTTTCTTATCTTTCTTATGAAAAGAAAGTTTTGTGTAATAATTCAACCAGAAGATGATGTAAACATTTTGGACAGAGAAAACAAACTGTTGAGAAGAAGTATTCCATTTTCATCAATCATAACTAAATGTTTAGCTTGAAGCGACACTACTGAATTTTGGCAGAATTTTGCACTTTGGCACCCCCTAACAAAGGCTAATTCAGCATTCACCCTGCATCCTGTCTATTCTCTGAGCACTCTCCAGCAACTTAAAGCCAGTCTGATGTTGATCATGGGTTTTCTTTCCTAAATCAGCTGTGGTGCATATCCAAAACAGCCGTGGTAATGATAGCCAGTTGCTGGCATGTGACCCGATGCCATAAAGCAAAAAACAGCTGCCACGTGATGCTCCGGGCTGAACCACAAAGTTATAAAGTGTGGTTTATCAACTATTTTCTTCTCAGCCCTTCTTCAGGGCAATGGCAGCCCTAGCACTGTAAATAACGAATGTCAACGTGCCATCAGAACAAGGAATAATTTCTATCCCACTGTATGTCACCTATGTGTCACATATACTTATTTACATAAACGTACACAACTTTTTTATGGTATATTTGAGTAGAACTGATAATGGTGATTGATGTCAGGCCACTGAAACTGACTGAAAAGACCACACTGGGTTTTGTGGAAAGGGAACAGCCTCCTTAACCTTTGTCTGTACACTAAATACTGTGAAGATAAATAGCATGCACATGCACAAAACATAAGCTCATCACTATTAGAATTAAACATTGCTGAGACTTAATGAGGGTCAGACATTCAAGCATCAGATGATAATGACAACTCCTTCACAGAGCATCTTGGTTTCATTAATAAGATAAATTATTGTTATTATGAGAGCCAGGCCCTATTGCAAGAACGCGAATGACTTCAGAATTTGATAATATTTGCATTTATGTAATTATCTCCAGGAAAGTCAAACCAATTCATAAAAGCAATTGATCATGAGTGTGCTATTTGCAAGATTAAGCTAAAACTTGCAAGACCTTATAAAAATGGCTGTAGAATTTTCTTTTTAAAAATAATTTCAAGTCACACACTTAACATAATGTATGAACTTATTTTATGTAATACCACAATACAGCATCACCTGCAATAACTCGCAAGGTACGAAAATTGTGTGTAACGTGGATGCTTTTCAGTTTAGTTTTTTGTTCACGGTCCATCACCTGCCACTGTTGTTTAATTGTATGAGCATGACTGTATCCCTGACCGGTGTGCCATCAGTATAGCACTTTATCTCAACTGTCTTACTGCTGCAGTGATTTAAAATCCAATTAAGAGCTCATATTTCATTCATGTCATACTCTGTGTCTCCTCCTCCACCCAAATTATATCTACATTTTTTTGTTTGTTCTCTCTTTCTCTTCTGCTCTCTCTCTCTCTTCAGGAAAAGCAGGTAACAGGTTATCTCCTGTTTTCACTCGGAACCGCTGTCATTGGCTCTCTGCAGTTTGGTTACAACACAGGAGTCATCAATGCTCCAGAACAGGTTGGTAATGGAAGAGTCGTACAGTAGTAGCCTTAATTTTAAGGACTTGTGCATGAGGATTTTGCAGACACACTTCTAATTTTACATTAATATGTGCAGCCAGTGTTACCACCTAAAAGCTTTTTTGTNAAAGAGTCATACAGTAGTAGCCTTAATTAACCAGTGTTACCACCTAAAAGCTTTTTTGTTGGCATCACACAGCTTTTAGTTCCATATTCATATATACATTTTTCACAGATTACATTTATAATAGACCACTCATGCCTGCAGTGCAATACAACTTTTGAAAAGAACTATATGATTTGGTATCACTTTTAACAGACTACTGCCCAACTGAAAAAATAATATTTCAGCATATTCCAATAGTGAAAAAAGGGGTTTTTAAACAAGCATGTCACAGTTATCAATGTATGGCTAGCCAAACTTGACAGAAAAAAAAGTGGTAGAAGTATCTTTAACTCATTTTTATGCCAAAGAAATGTGTAAAAGCAATCAAATATCTTAATGTGAGTTTTTACTGTCAAAAGAAGGCTAGCCTTCTGTTGGTCCTTAAGCTAGGCTAAGCTAGTAGCCTCTTCTCTAACTTTTAAATAGGGAGATCAAATCCAACTCAGAATAATGCAAAACCTTTTTTCCTCTTTTGTCCTCCATTGATTTAGAAACTACGATCTTTCTTCAATAATACTTGGGTGGAGCGTTACGGCGTGTCCATTAGCCCGGGAGTTTGTACCATCGTGTGGAGTATTGCTGTTGCCATTTTCAGTGTTGGTGGCATGGTAGGCTCCTTCAGTGTCGGTGTGATGGCCAACCGATTTGGCAGGTAGGGAGTGAAATGTCTATTTATTGTTGGCTTTGAAACAATTAATTCAATTCTTAATTCTTTGCGATATTACAGATATTAGTTGTTTTTTTTTCTGTTTGCCTCTGAAATTTGAATTTTCACATCAAAACACACCTATGTTTTCTTTTCATGGTGAGGCCATTTTTTGTTTTGACTGTATTATGAATATTTTTTCTGAATATGGTCAGAGATAAGTCTAATTGTAGCTCACATCGCATAAACATTTGCCCTTTTTAAGCTAAACATTTTGAATGTAAAGTCTAACTAGATATGAAAAATAATTGCACACATACAGTAGGCTGCCATCTCCCATCTGGCATCATAGATCGGTTTTTTATTTACTATGTATGAATCACTGGATGCATTATGTAGATGCATCTCGGAATTTTTTTTGTTATTAAATACACTTTTCTTAGCAATGAATGGTTAGGTATTTCCATTTGACTTATTGCACTGATGACATGTCTGATCTAAGTGTCATTGATGAGCAAAGTGTGGATACAGAGTTTGTAAAGTTTTATGAAACAAGATCAAAGTTTTACACAAAGTAAGCACTGTAAAGACTTCCCNTTCTGTAAAGTTTTATGAATCAAGATCAAGGTTTTACAGTTTGAGACACAAAGTAAGCACTGTAAAGACTTCCCTGCCTGACCTTGTCTTAGCCTGGGACCATGTTCTGTATATTTGCTTAGCAAAGGCTAGTATAACCTTGGACTATTAAACAATTTCATCCATCATTTTTGGCAGTAAGTTCACTTTACTGCCTTGTGATACCTGGATTTGCTTGTACAGAAAGAGCCTTTACAAAACTCAGTGTACAAACATGCTAGCTTAGCTAGCATGTAGACAGGAAGTAGAACAAAAAATACAAGTGTGACTGTTTGTTTTTTTTTTTTAAGAATTATGTTTGTTTTGAATAATGAAGGTGCATTTTAATTGATGACATTATTCAAAGCTAGGCTTTGTCTTTTCACCATAAACCACCATGCATGTCAAATTAAGATACTTACAGTTAGATCTTTGTGTTTGGGGCATTCACAAAATTTGGCATTGACCATGCTGCTGAGATGTCTAGTCAAATAGTATAAACACTCAAGTTGTACATACTGTAGGTCTTTGAAGGTTGAACTTTTCTAAAAGCTTCAAAATATGTGATTAAGTAAGAAAAACAACATAATTTCACACCTCTACATTATGTTGTTCACCAGCTCATGCTCTACTGTGTCACTCTTGTCCCCCTCAGGCGTCGCTCAATGTTTCTGGTAAACTCTCTAGCGGTGATAGGCGGCCTTCTCATGGGCTTCTCCACTATCTGCTCCTCCTATGAGATGGTGATCGCCGGTCGGCTGGTCATTGGGTTGTTCTGTGGTCTATTTACCGGCCTGACTCCAATGTATGTGGGCGAGGTGTCACCAACACCACTTCGTGGCGCTTTTGGAACTCTGCACCAGCTCGGAGTGGTGGTGGGAATCCTGATTGCTCAGGTTATTATCAATATAAGCAATATATATATATAATTCTTTTTTTTTAAATAAAATAATCTTCTGGTAGGTCATTCTACAACTAAGTGGCCCAAAGATAAGTGGCCTCTAATTTGAACAACATGGAATGACCTACCAGGGGCCACCAGGCTGCAATCAGACGGTAGTGGGAATTAAAACTAACTCTCGGGCACCGAAAAGTTGATCAGGGTCTCCGTTTGTGTCCCCTTGCATTTAGATCTTTGGTCTGGATTTCCTGCTTGGCTCGGACAAGCTGTGGCCCCTGCTGTTGGCCCTTACTGTGGCCCCTGCTGTTCTGCAGTGCATCCTGTTGCCTTTCTGTCCTGAGAGCCCCCGTTTCCTGCTGATCAACCTTAAACAAGAGGAGCAGGCACGCAAAGGTACGCACTGATGATGCTAACTTCCTACGGTATCGACATACAACAAGAAGAGTGAGAAAATTAGAGGGTAGGACGCAGATATGACAAGTGAACTCAGCAGCTGCAGTTACATCAATATGAGGTCAGATGAGATGGGCAAGTTTATCCAGAAAAAACAAGTCCTTGAGCAGACAGAGGTTTTTGGCATCTGTTCAAAAGTCAGGCTCACTTGTCTCTATAGGCAAAACAAGCACATGATCAATGCTCTGCTGTTAAACATTCTCATATATTGAATGTAAATTGTAAAATGTTGCAGCTACTAAAAATCATCACATCCACTAAGGAGCAATATGCTGTTTTCTCTCCACTTTGGTAGCTTTTGTGCTGATTGTGGCTTCTCTGTGGGACAATTTATAACCATCACCATGTCTACAAAAAGTCTATACAATATTGTTTTATCTCCACTGCCATTAACTGTATTAACTTACAGCGTAACGAGATATTGTTTGTTGGGACAACAGAAAATCAGTGCTGTTTCCTTTTGAAACAATTAAAAAAAACAGCCAAAGTTCTCATCACACCAGTGTGTGAAAGACTGAATGAAAGCTTGAGTTTAAGACAAATCTTATGTGAATAGGCTGTACTGACACTGTTAGCTTTTTTAATCATGACTATTAAGTACATCCACCGAAATACAATCCACTGATAGACACTTGCTTGTCCCAGTGCGTCCGTCCAGAACTTTTCCTGTATGGATTTTTTTTTTTTTTTGTTTGCTGAATCAGCCCATATCAGTAAAATATAACACATCCTGTCTGGATTCTGTTCTCAGCACTGGTTCGTCTGCGCGGCACAGAGGATGTGAGTAAAGACCTCCAGGAGATGAAGGAGGAGAGTGCTAAGATGGCATTGGAGAAGAAGGTGACCATCCTTGAGCTTTTCCGCTCTGCGACTTACAGACAGCCTCTCCTCATCGCAGTCATGCTGCAGCTCTCCCAGCAGCTGTCAGGGATCAATGCTGTGAGTTCACAACAGGAAGCATTTACATTTACATAGAAAACTTTTCAGTTTTCCGAGGTCAGTTTAAAAAATATCCACTATTAGATCACATTTTTATCAGACCACAAAATAAGAACCAAGTAAAAAAAATAACTTATTTGGGATAAGCATTTTAAAAAGAGTTGCTATGATTTATGAACAGATTTGATTATATGAGCTCACTTTTCCAACCTGCATATGCTGGTACTTGGGTTGATCGTTTAGCAATGATCAGACATAATATTAGGTTTATGAAAACTGGTTGCTAGCAAGAAAACACATTTTTAAAAAAGTACTAATGTTTTTATAAATTCTGCAATCTTGAATATCTCTTTTTTTCTGTCCTCTCTGCAGGTGTTTTACTATTCCACAGGGATCTTTGACTCAGCCGGAGTGAAAAAGCCCATCTATGCCACAATTGGAGCTGGTATAGTTAACACCATCTTCACAGTTGTTTCTGTAAGTAACACATATGGGTTTGTCCTTCTTTCTGCATGTGTTTGAGTACAGCCAAATAGTCAGAAAAAAACGCCCATATGTCTTTTCCTAAGCCTATATGTCATAAAGTTAGGTAAAGATGATTAAATCAACTGGACTGGGTTTAGTTTCTTTAAAGACTTTTCGCTCTCATCCAAAAGAGCTTTTTTAGTTCTGGTAGAGGTAGTCGAAGATTAAACCACTTTAACCATTTAAGTGAGATCTTCCACCATCTCCATCAGAACTGAAAAATCTCCTCTGCAAACCAAAACCTCTTCAAGAAACTAAACGCATCCAGTTTACTTAGCTCAACTAATACCGTATATAGACCTGGATGAATGACAACCTTCATCATGTACAATCTGATTTACAGTTCTAAAACTAGAAGATCAATACATAGTCTACACAAAGTGCTTTAGATACTTCATCTAATGCAGTTTCCATTGCACTGTAACTCAGAGGCCAAATAATCTATTTGCGACATATAAGATATAATTAAGACTTTATTGTGAAGGTTAGTTATTAAAAAATGCACAGAAAAAGACAAAAATGTCAACTCCTCCCCCTGTCTTAATATTTTCAACACAAACCCACATAAATCACTTTGATCTGGATGTTGTCAGAAACTGTGGGATGGATTTATCTCCTTTCTTAAATACAGGATGATTCAGGGTTTTTTTTTTATACTACAAGAGAGAGATAGCAAAAAGATCTTAATAAGTCTTATCATGGCCACCACTCTGATACTTCCAGGTTATTTTACACAGTAAAGAACCTTCCTAAGCAAAAAAGAAAAAAAAAAGATATTTGTGCATTCAGCAGCACTTCACCCTCTCCTCTCTCTGTTCTGCAGCTCTTCTTGGTTGAAAAGGCGGGACGAAGGACTCTACACCTCCTGGGATTGGGTGGAATGGCAGTCAGCGCTTTGCTCATGACCATCTCCCTCCTGCTGGTGAGTTCAGTTCAGAACAGCTTGGTTAATGCAGGAGGTGCAAACTGTACACAAATATAGCACCTACTTCTGAATGGGATTCATCCTAAGAAAATAATTGAAATGCCATTTAGATTTTTTTTTTTTTTTGTGATTTTTCTTTGATCAGCCTGGAAGTTGCTAAAAAAAAACAATAAAATAAAAACTAAGATTGCTGCAGGAGTGAAGGCAGGTTAAAAATCTGAGCACTTTTATTCAGATCAAACTTTGCTTTTTGTCTCACTCTGTTTAACTGACAATTCTGCAGTTTTGTTAAATAACAAAAAGAAACTAAAATGTTTTAAACTCATGAAATGTTGTCATTGGACTATACCTTAAACCTTTTAAAGAATCATGCAGGTGTTACTAGATTATTCTGAGAAAAGAAACTAAACAAAGAGACATTAATTAGGTAACAAGAGTTGTTTATTTACCATCAGTTGTTCTCGCAGTCATTAACTTTATTGAAGATGACTGTTAACCTGTAATAAATGTCTGATGAACTCCTCTCCCTTTGTCTTCCTGAATCTGAGCAGAAGGACACCCCAGTTATGAGCTACGTGGCCATCATGGCGGTCATGCTCTTTGTGGCTATGTTTGAGCTGGGACCCGGCCCAATCCCTTGGTTTATTGTGGCTGAGCTGTTTTCCCAGGGACCCCGCCCTGCAGCCATGGCCGTTGCCGGCTGCTGTAATTGGACCGCCAACTTCCTTGTTGGAATGAGTTTCCCAAAACTAGAGGTAAGGGAGGGGCAGTTATGTTGGTTTGGACTGTTGGTTTGGTTTAGTTTGAGCTCTTTTTTTTCTCTCTTTGTTTTTGTTTTCTTTCCCAGAACTTGTTGCTTTGCTATTTTCTTTTCACCTATTTTATACTGAATTTATATATAATCTATAATCATCTTGTTTTCATGGAGTAGTTACTCAGCTATTCTGACTCCACCTTCTTCTCTCATCAGGAGTTGTGTGGGCCATGGGTCTTCCTCATCTTCACTGCCTTCCTCCTCGCCTTTTTCATCTTCACTTTCCTCAAAGTTCCTGAGACAAAGGGAAAGACGTTCGATGAGATCGCCCGCAGCTTCGGTAGCATTCCGGCTCCCACCACCTCGTCTGCTGATGACCCTCCTGCCACCACCAGCACCGCTGTCACACTTCCTGTCTCACCGGAAAAGGAGAAGGAGAAGGTCCCGCTGGTGGAGACTCCAACTGCAGGTCCGCCTCCAGCAGCTGAAACCACGCCCCTCGCAGGAAAACCCAGTGGTACAGGAGATCCTGTAGGTCAGGTGTAGACAAAAGTTTTGATTATTAAGGGAGTTTATAAATGAAGGAAGATTCCAAACACAATGTAAACCATAGAAACAATTTCACTTCCTTTTTTTATTCCTTGGACATTTCTCACACTTCCTTCTTTTAAATCCTCTCTTGCTTTAACTATATTCAGTTGTACATTCCTGGGAATTTCTCTGCAGTTATTTAGAGGGTGTGTCCAGTCAGGATGACACACACTTCCGGTTAATTGAAGTAAAAGCTGAGGTCAGTAAAACATCCAGCTGAGATGTTCATCTCACCAGTTCAGCGAGGCTGTGAGGAACGATACAGATGTTTCCGTAAATGTGATTCACGTCCAAGTAATGTGAGCGAGACAAAGTGGGTATCCGTGGTCATCATTTTAATTAATATATTCCTGTGTTTTAATTTGTTTTAAACAGCTGTTTGTAGTGAAATATAACCGTTGCTGTAGGTTTTATTTTATTTCTTTCTTTTACATGTTGAAAAGTGTTAAGAAATTACAGTTATGAGAGGATATTTTCTATATGCTTTGCTTCCAGCTAACACAATGCAGGGCTTTTCAACATTGCCAAAGTACTGAATTTAAATGACCACTTAATGAACACACCAACTCCTCTTGACGTTCAATTCAGCTTGAAATGAGCTGTAACCACAGATCGTGCTAAGTTTAATCATGAAGGCCAGTGTTGTTTTTTTAAAGCTCTGATCCACAAATTGGACATTGTCTAGTTGGAATTTAGCACCACACTTGGTGTAATGAATAGATTATTGGATTTGTTTTGTTCTGTGTAAATATCGTATACGGGTTATGATATATTGCTTGAAAAATTACAATCCAAATTTCTGGACAAAATAATTTTGACCACATAGTTTTACACCTTAAAAATGTATTAGACTGATAAGCAGTGTAGATTTTTTGTGTTAAAGGAAAAATTATAATAACTATTATAGAGATAGATTTTTTTGGTATAAAACATATAGTTTTAGAGAATATTCAGAATTTTAGTGGCTTCTGGCTTTAAAGTATGAGAAGGGTCTGAAGTGATCTTTCTTAAACTCTTAAAGTGCAGCTCCAAGATTAAGATTTATTTTTCATTCACCCTTTATGCACTTTGTTAACCAAAAAGTAAAAATAAAAACAACAAGCATTATAGAGCCACTATCAACTAATCTAGAAGTCATTGAGCACAGCAGCGCTTTATGTCAGACTAACAGACTACTAATGATCTAAACTGTATTTACATGAGCAATTGCATATATCTAACATAGCTGTTAGTAAAACAGATAAGAGTTGTATGAAATGTGCAATCAATGTAGAAACTTCAGCCATAATGGGAAGAGGCAACTAAAGGGAGCGTGCTAATATTGTGCAAATAAGGGTTAAATGGTATTCACGGGGAGACGTAACTGCCTTTAGTGGGGTTTTTTTTAGATAGAAAACTAATTTTTTGTTTTCATAAAGAGAGAAAACACTACTCATAATTGGAGGAAAGCATTTTAAGAATCTGTGTACTGGAATTTTATGTGTTTTATTGTCTTATTCCACGAACGAAATGTGGAATCAGCTGTGATGGATGCAGGACTGATTGGTGGGCAAAATGTACCAACATCTCTGTGTATTCATTCATTTTTCTTTGTTTCTGAAGGTACGCAGACAAAGTGTTGGCAAACCTTTTCTTTTTAAAGCTCGACAGACTGTGGCTTTCCTCAAAGTTTGCTCTGTTGTCACACTGTGGAAACACTGAGCGACTATGGAGCTGCACAACCCCCAACCTCAAACTTTAGTTCCCCTTCTGGTCTTTAGTTTAGTTGTGAACCTGAAATTTGTCTTTGGGTCAAAATGAACATATTTTTGTTCCCATGAGTATTTCAGATCTATAAAATCCCCCCCACTTTTATCTAACACGAAAAATGTCTTCAAATGCTTTAAAAATTCTAAAAAACAACCAAGAGCGGCTCTGCCTGCTGTTAATTACTTAGAGGTCACAATGAGTTCATTTAATTAACGGAGGTCAAAAAATATTTTAAGAGATCCTGTAAATGTGCCCTCTTTTCCCCTCAGAAGAAAGATATCCTGGCAAAACATTGTTCGCTGTTATGAGATCACATGCTTATTCTGGAAAGGCTGAAAGTTAGTGTCTGGGTCATTAATTTTAGATTTTAAGATAGCTGCTAAGACTGTTCAAGACTGAACAAGAAAAGAGATTAGTTTGTAGCCCTAAATTAAGAGCTGACCAACTTCCACCTCTTCACTTCAGCTGCTCCAGAAGTTAAAATGTAAACTAGCCCGGAAAAAAAAGTAAAATGATGCAGTTGTGATCTTTGCAATGTTTAAAACATCAATCATGGCTGTCATTTGCTGTAACTAAACCTTAATACTATTTTAATAGATGTCCCACTAAATATGAAAATACCTGACATTGTGCTGCTTTGGTTAACAGCAGCTTTCAGCTGTGGTGACTTTAAATCCAAAAAAGAAATCAGGCAGTAAAATGTTTTGTTCTCTTCTTTTGTCTTTTTTGGTTGGGGGGGCGGGGCTTAATGCTGTCAACACTGTGACACTTTGTCTGCAGATTGAGTCTTCACGGATTTATGTATTACAATTGCTGTACAGTGTGTGTATGGTGTATATGTGTGTGACACAAAGTATATTTTCTATATTCTGCCGTGACCATGTGGATCACTGTAGCTACTTAAAAAAAAGCTATTTTCACCCACGCTGTCCACTAATTATATATTTATTTATGTATTTCCTGTATTATTTATTTTTTGACTACACTGGAAGAATATTTAACTTGACAAATTATTGAGAGAAAGGTGAAATATTTTAAACAGATATTTGAAAGTTTATTGACATCTATCAGATGATGTGAACGGGTGTGTTAAGATGAATAATTCTTACAGTGAGAGGATGGATTCATGGCTTTGATGTGTATTCCTGTATTTGTGGATGATATTGATGTACTGTGATTGCACTAAGGGAAGGGTTTCTTACACTCCTCTCTGTGTTCAGTGTTTGTATTCACTTACTCCTGTAAAGGTCCAGCTCTCAGTCCTTGGCTGCACTGTTTCTGTACTTTTAAAGGAAGCTTAAAGGATGTTTTTTGATGAGGAAAGATTTTACTTTTGTGCACTGCATGTAAGAAAGGACTATTAAGGTTGGTGCAATCACACCGACAATGTGTTTCTTTTAATTCCAACCGTGATCGGAAAACAACTATTTTTCTTAAATTTTGGTAAAACTGCCTATTTGCTGGTAAACCAGGGATAGAAAAATACAGCACCAGTCTTGTTGCTCAATAGAGATTCAATATGTCACTTTTTGGACATTTAGATTGACTAAGTGAATAAATAATTCAGAGATCAGGCAAAAAGTTTTCTGTGATTGCACCATGAAAGAGCTCTATGTAGGTGTAATGTAGCACAAAAGTACATGACAGGGTTTAAAATGCATAAAAGGACCCAGGTGCTTCTACCATTGCTGGCTACTTAACACACATGTATGAATTAAAAACCTTCCACTGGCAGAAGTATAAACAAAGAGCATAAACACTCTTTTGTAAATATGTATTTTTAACAGATTTATATGTTAACTTGCGTGTGACTAACACCAGTGTCTGTGTTCTCATTTTCACCTCATGTCTGCTTCCATCACTCACTCGCAGCCATGCCTGGTCAGATTACACTTGGAGGTGTTTATGTTTAAGTTTTGGCAGCTACATGGTCGTTATCCACAATTTGAAAACATCTTGGTCATAATGAAATTTACCACTGCTGCCATCCTTTAAAAAAATTTACCACAGAGTCATGTAACCTAGCAACAGAATAAATTACAAACAGTCATAACTCCCGAGTTTAATTAAAATGCTGTCTTTGTAGGACATCTTGTCACATTTTCATAGGGAAATGTCCAACCTATTGTGTGTTAAATCGGCAGCTCTGGATTTAAAAATGTCTCCAATTTGAACATAACGCCAAGAAAAATACCTCATTAACTCTGTGGCTGCTGCGATTTTGTTATGTGTGTGTTTGGTCTTGACTTGTGTGGAATTGCTGGGTAAATGTTCGTGTATCGCAAGCTTTTTGTCAGCTTTTTGTGCCTCTGTACCTCATACATATTTTCAACAGTTATTCAGCGTGTGTGTTTGTGAGAACGCTCCCATCTGCTTCTCTGTGTGAGATGTGTCAGGAGTCACTCCTCCCTGCATGCTCCCAGTCATGCAGAATCAGCAGGTAATTCAGAGTGAAATATCAGGATCTACATCCACAAGTCATCTGCTATTTGTATGTTTAAATGATGACTTGTGATGCAGTGCAGCAGCTGGAGTGATTTCAGACACATAACAGCCATCGTCTGTTTGCTTTGTGTTTCAGTGGCGGCCAAAAACTATGTGTGTCTCAGTTAAGTGGTATATGAGATGTTTTAGGGTTTGATGGTTTAATTGGTGAGTTTAGCAGAGCAGGCAATTCTGTGTGAATATCAAAGCTTTTTAACATTTCTCTGTGCCACAAGTCATACTGTTTCTGATTGTACTGTACAAACCAGATAATATTGTTAAATAAACCTGTCATAATATTACTAGAATCAGTGTGAATGTATTTTTATCCCACAATAAAGTACAAGGAACGTTTGGTTCTAAGGTTTTACATATCAGGATGTCATTAAATCAGATCTTTGTAATAAGGTAAATGCATGGGCTGAACAAAGAAACATGACATATTGCACCATATCACATTATTTATAAAGAAGCAATGCAATAAAAACTTAACCCACCATTACTGTTTTCATGATAATTAAGAGGATAAGTAACATGAGGTCCTGCTAATCAAATGCATTTGATTAATTGGGCATCAGCTTGTTAGGCATATATTATATTATATTATATTATATGCCTGGGTATGTGAAGAAAAATAAATAAATGAAACAAAAAGTCATAAAAAAGTCATCATAATCAAGAAAATACTAATAATTATATGAAAAGAAATATTTTGGATATCCTTAAGAAATTGTATGATGTCAGATAAGGGATAACCCTCTGCACTTCGGCTCTATGTTACATACTTTTTGGGATAGTTTATATATGTTTTAATAAAACTCAATGAGCCAGCACAGGCTCGGCTTCATTGGGGGATCTATGCGGGGTTGGGTGTCCCCCTCGCCCAATCCTGCTCCGTCATCCTCTGGCGCCGGAAAGGGCAGAACGGTGGAAAAAGGAGGCGTTGTCCTCCAAACAACACATCAGCTGCAAATTTATGCAGAGCAGTGAAATCTCTGCTGCTGCTGGTGCTGCCGTCCGTCCTGCAGAGAAGAAGAAAGGGAGGCTGCATCGGACGAAGCGTTGGACGAAGGGCGCGGGGAGGCCGCCGAGTCGCTCGGAGTCGCTCTGCTGCGGGCCGCCGGTGCAGGAGGAGGCTGAGAAACCCGGAGCGGTGAGGGTAAGGACGGACCGAGGGACCCCGCTAACCAGCCAGACAGCAGCAGCGGCTAGCGGGATGCTAGGAGGAGTAGCCTCCGTTGGATCCAGTGTCAACTGGTCTGAAACATGGAGGGTAGCTAGCTAATGTTAGCTCTGTGTTGGCTTCTCAGGTGATTGTTCCAGCTGAAAGAGGTTTTTATCAGGTTGTGGAGAAGAAGGCTGGTGCTGCTGGGACAGGATGGTGCGATAGGAGGAGGAGGAGGAGGAGGAAGAGTTATCACGATGCTGTAATGATAAAAATGGATTATGAACACCTGGTTTTATGGATATAAAGATGAGCTGTTGAGGCATTTCTAATTGCGAAGATGTTTCTGCAGCATAAATTAAATCGCTAGGTCCGTTTTCCCCACCTTTCTTTAATTTCCTACTTTTTCTTTTTTTTTTTAGGTTAATGCACGTTTTATCATACAGTGATTTACACAGTTTATACATATTTTCTCTTTTGAAAAATGTGGTTAATATTGTGGACTCCACAAAGAACGGATCCGCTGTTGCACGTGTGTGTTAGTGGTTAATCCACATCAGTTAATCTGAGTGGGGACTATTAGAAAACTATATATATATAGATATAGATATATATATGAATGTTTGTTCGACAACATATATAGATGCAAAGAAAAATTCAACTTGGACTTTTTAATCAAATAACATGCACTCTTGCATCTCTGTAAACAACTGACATGCAGTTTTATTTATATTAGTGTTTTTTTTTTATCTTTCTTTCTTTTCTGACATTGAACTTAGTCTGCAGCTTTTGGCTCTGAAGATTTGCATTATTCTTCAGGTTTTGAAATGGGAATTTTTCATTTGTAAGGAGACTTGTTTTTTGCACTTACTTTGAGAACAGGAAGTGAATTAATGTAAATCGCCCATTTTATTTTTCAGTTCTGGGGTTGTTGGATGTGTCTTGTATTTAAAAGTTTCTTCTGTGCTTTCCTTGGCCCAGCATCCATCTCAGTTTGTAAAATTGAAACGTAGTGATGTCTGCTAATAAATGATCAGATTGAAAGATGTTGTAAGGCACTGAAGGCTTCTGTTCGTATCATTTTCACCAGAACTGTATCAGTCAACATTGTTGTCATCCACTGAGTAAAATATGAACTCCCTGTCACGACTCTGTGAGGAATGATGTTTGTCAGAATCAAAGACAGGTGTTTTTCTTCATCAGCCCGGCTCTTGCAGAGAGAAAGTCATGCTTCTTTTTGTGTTTGACTGACAGTTGGCTGCCATGGAGACGGATGGAGAGCAGAACCAGCAGGGAGCCTCCACCAATGGGAGCTCCGCATCTGGGGCGAGCTCCCGTCCATCGCCGATTAATTCCATGTCTCTGTATGAAAGGCAAGCGGTGCAGGTATGTGTAATAGTGTATTTGTATGACTATAACTGCGAGGGCCGGTTTTGTCTGGCCCACTTTCTGGCATATCCACAGACAGTTGATTGAAGGTTGAGACCTGACTTTTGGGTTGCGTTAGATCAATAAATCTCTTTACAATGAGAGCTATTCCATGCTTTATTTACAGTTTATATCGGTGAAAAGTGCATCCCGTCATGCTTTGTTTTTTTTTTCTCTATGTTGTAGAAGAACACTGACATCCAAATTATTAAATAACTCATGGAATAATGTGGTAAACAAACATGATGAAGAAACGTCTTTGCTGACATTTTCTCAACCAGCTTTAGTCTTTAAGAGGTTCTCAGGTATGTTTAGCATTTGTTGGCGTTCTTTATTTATTACACTTTGTGGTGCAACTAATCTTAAACTGTCTCAGCTGGGTTGACTGGAGATTAGGTGAACTGTTGCAGCCCTTTAAACATCTGAAACTGTGTTCTGTTGGTCCCACTAAAACATTTCCAAAGTCCTGATAAGGGACAATTTTGGTTTCAGTTTGGACTCGGATGAAAGTACGGATTACTTGTTGGCCTCTCTCCCTCTGTAATGGTTTCTGTGCAGCAATGCAGTAAGGTGCAGTTAGCTGGTCATTTCTGAGGCTGCCAGTGTGAACGAATTCATCCTCTGCAGCTGTGGTGTGTGTGTGTTGGTCCTCTTGTCTGTCTTTGCAACTACACTGAAACACATTGATTCTTGCAGTTTTTCCAAATTAAATGACAATCATGTCATAAAGTCATGACAAACTGTTGGTTGTTTTTACTTACTTGAGCAGTACTTGACAATGATTGGATACTGCAGTTATTATTTAGGCATGTTAACGCTTCATCCTGGTTAAGAAAGGAAAGAAGTTTATCCAACTCTGATCTCTACGCCCACCCAGGCTACTCTGGATATGACACGCATCATTGTCTTAACAAAAGCAACAGCTTCAGTTTTAACTTTNTGCATCACTGTCTTTATTGCAAGCTGTGTTGATAAGTTTTTACAAAAGCAACAGCTTCAGTTTTAACTTTTTACTCCTGTCTGTCATGAGTATGTCCATTCATGGCTTCATGAGTCTTTAAGAAGAAAAAATGTCACGTCTCACTTTCCTTATTCTTTGCTTGAAACTGTGCATCTCTTTCACCTCGGCAATGATGGTCCAGCGGCGAGGGACGTAAATTCAGCTTGCGAGATGTTATTGTTGGACGAAAAGTAGGCTGCGTGCCTGGAGGATTTGAAAGCATATGTACAGGTCTAGACTTTAAAATGAGACTCCAGGGAGCTTTCAGGCTGTTGGCTCATTTCAAATTTATGTAGTATGCTTCATAAATTGCTTACAATGGGTCTTTGTGAAAGCGACAGTTTAACAAGACCTGAATTAAGGTCAGCTGTACCTTATTGTTACTGATGGTTAAACTATTTATTTACAAGCATAATGAGAACTCAATGCTAGTTTTAATTTATATTTTAATTTCCAAATTCAGCATTTAGCTGCGGACTGTTTGTGGATATGTAAAGAAGGAAGAAGAACTTCTTTTACATGATCGTGTGTGATTAATGAGTAAGTTGATGGACAGAAAGTGATGAAGACTGGCTGAATCAGGGAGGTGCAGAAAGTGATTGAGTCTTGCAGGTTTGACAGAGGCTCTGCGTTATTTTCCCAGGCTTTTGTCACCCTTGATGGCCATCTGTCTTTGTCACCCAGCACATACTAATCCAACCCGCCGCGCTCGCTTTCATCCCTCAACTTATTACTGCACGAGCACCGGCTCATACATCAGACAGCTGGCAGGAAGGTGCTACAGCATCCCGCCTTCCCTGTTCTCCCTGCCCTCATTTCTCTCAATCTACTCCCTTCTTCTCCTTCTAAAGTCCTCCTGCATTCATTGGTCTTTGATTGTATTCTTTCACAGGCTTCTCCTTCTGTCATTTTTCAGCATATCCTCATCTTTAACCCCCCTCCCTCCAATCGTTTGACAGTCTGTTCAGTTTCCATATTTGCTCCTGTGCTCCTCCCTCCAGGCCCTGCAGGCATTGCAGAGACAACCTAATGCAGCTCAGTACTTCCAGCAGCTGATGCTTCAGCAGCAGATCAACAGCGCCCAGCTGCAGAATCTGGCCGCTGTGCAACAAGTAAAGGTGTGTCATTTTAAAATATAAAAGAACTGTGTTAAAGTTGTTTTCAGAAGACTGACAAAGCAAATCACAGAGCAAAATAAAGCTGACTGCAGCCAGCACACATAATTAAGTTCCATGAAAACCACAAGAAAAAGATGGGGAGGCAATGGGAGAAGTGGACAGCTTTGCTGGATGAGCTCAAATGTGGAAAAAGGGTGGTTCAGTTACCAAAACAAAAAGCCACGTCTTGCTTTAACCACATGACAGCCTCTGTAAACACTTTGTTTGGATCTGACTGAAGCCTGTAATGTTTCCTCTGTCATTTTTCCCCGCCTCCTCCTCCTCTGTCTCTCTTTCCTTCCAGGCTACTCTGGCTGCCAGTCGTCAGTCAAGCCCCTCCAGCAGCAGCTCTTCTCAGACCACCAGCACCACAGCTGTATGCTCTGTTGTTTAAAAGCTAATGAAACCTAGGATATTTCTCACAGACAGTTGACAAACATTTTCTCCCAATTCAGCCTATTTTCAAATAAACAAAAATACCAAATTCTTCTTTAGGCCAGTGTGACATCTGGGTCTGCTTCTACGGCCAGCAGCCGTCCTTTGGGCACCTCAACAACATCCACGATTAGCCAGTCGGTGCTGCTGAGTGGGACGGCAGGAGGGCAGGGACAAATGTATTTGAGGGTGAGTTTCATCATCTGACCGTTTCTATGCCTACCGCCACCATCCGCCTCATCTTCCGTGCGTTTTAGTGACTGCCCCAATCATCTTACAGGTCAACCGCTCCCTCAGGGCCCCTATTCCCTCTCAGCTCATCTTCATGCCAGGCAGCACGGCAACAGCTGCTGTGGCAACCGTTGCCCAGCAGCCACAGACTCAGCAGCAACAGGAAGGGACTCCAGCTTCCTCTTCCATCAGCCAATCAGATAATGAGCAGGTTTGTTAATGGGTTGATGTTTGGAAGAGAGAAAATGGATCGCTGGTGTCATGCAAGTATTTTTTGTGTCTATTTTTCTAGGCACAAAATCTAGCCATGCGAGGTGTGTCGAGTCCCAAAGGTGTAGGGGTGAAAACTGAAGCCCAGGAGAGGAGTGAGTCAGGTTTGAAAGAAAAGAGCCTTTCAGTTGTAAACAAGAGACTTGAATATTGTCAGGTTTGTATTGTTTTGTAAGTTTAATTGGGACTTTTCCCATTTTTTTTCCTTATCCAGCTGCTTACTCTCTAGTCCAGCCTTCCCACCAGTCAACCCCCCAATCCCCCACTAAACCAACCACCCAACCAACTCACATCAAAATCCCCTCTTACCCCCAGCCGACTAACCTCAAAGCCCACCCCTCCTCTTCCTCCAGTGCTTCATCTTCCTCCTCATCCTCCACCTCCTCCATCCCTCTCTCCCAGCTCTTGCTTCATGGAACTCGAACCCTGACCACAGGAAGCGCAGCTCCCACAGCAGCACACGCCCTAGTCCTAACATCCAACGCCACTTCTCAGCCTCATGGGTACCCGGTTGGCACGGCAACCATCAAACCGGGGGTTAACGCTCAGACTTTAGTGGTGCAGCCTTTACAGAAGACATCACTCGGTGCTGAGAAATCAGGCCACGGGAATGGACCCATCCCCATCCAGCCAAAAACTTTACAGGGGCTCCGCCTGCCTCTCCAGCTGCCTTCTAGGAACCCTCCTCCCATCCTTCCAGCCCCTCCGCCTGCCAGCAGTTCCGCCCAGCCTTCTCAACCTCCACACATCCCAGTTCAAATAGTGGGCGCCAGGCAGAGCACACTGGGTAGCACCCAGGCTCTCGCCCTTGCCCGGGGCAGCTGCAATCAGGAGGGAGCCGCTATCCTAAGCAGCTCATCAAGTCTGCTCACTATGGTGGCATCTATCGCTTCCAGGGAGGGTGGGGTCGTTGGCCGAGGGGTGGGGCTTAAGACTCTTCAGTCATCCCAGGAGGCTCCTCCATTGGCTCAGGTGTCTCAAGTGCACCCACAGGCCAATCAAAGCTCTGGACAACGTCAGAATGGACCTCTGGCTCCCAGCCTCGCCTCCTCTCAGGCCCCCACTGTTTCCTCTCCTCCATCCATGCTGTCTCACCCCTCCCTCTCTCTCCCCCTGGTTACTGAAGAGCAGAGAGCAGCATCAGGTGCCGTGACCACCAATGGAGACTCATCGGGAGATCAGACACCACAGGTCAGCTGATTAGCAATTAGTTCTCAAATGAAAGCGGAGATGTGAGATTACTACACAAGAGTCAGAATTAAGTTATGTGTTACTGTATCAGAGTACATTCACCTGGAACACAGTAATGTAAATGGTTATCTCCAGCCAGAGGGTAGCAGCCCAGTTCATCTACGTACTATACAGTAATGTCTGATAATAGAACTCTGCAAAAGTAGAAGCCAAATAAGGAGAAGCTGAACAGTTTTACAGATGTTGTAATTTTCAGAAAATGTCAAAAGTTTTGCTACTCTGATATTATATCATGAATTTAAGACCTATAAGTATAATAATGCTTCTCAAACAATTTTTTTGAAACAATCTAACAACGATGGTGGGTGTACCACAACATGAAATACATCATTGTGTCAGTAACTTGTTATGTATTCGGTGTCGTTTTGGTCTGATGTCAAAATATGAAGAGGACTGTTGAGATGCAAGCTGTCATTGAAACTGAACATTGAGTGGTCGATTTATGGACACTATTCTTTTGTTTGTACTTTTTTATGGTTAATCACCTTGTGGGTGAAGAGCACATCGTATAATAAATAAACAATGAACAGTTAAACATGGGAAATGAAAAGGTTAGAGAGTGAAATTATATTCACCTGTAAAGGTTATAGTTAATTTTAGGTACATTATGACAAACAAAAAGCTAAATTTCCCTTAGTTTTTGTAAGTAGTGTTTGTCATAGGAAGAGAGAATACTTCACATGGAGACTGATTAAAAATGATTTAATTATTTTTAGCAGGGTTTTTGTCCTGCTGTGATGAGACATACGTCTTTGTAATCAGCAGGCTCTGCTTTCACATGACGCATTGTGTGGTTTGCTTGAAGTGGACAAATTAGTAGAAGCTCTAAAATGGACAGTGCTGTTTTTCTTACATTCCCATGTAATAGCTTTGAATTGTGTTGTATTTGGATGCTAGTGCTTGGTTGAGGTTTTTAGCTGAGTTTTTCTTGTCTTTACGTATCTCATGCTGCCCCCTGTACAAGGGGCTCTTGTGAAGAAGAAGGTAATCTGATAATAATCTCCTTTTAATTTATTCGAAACTTAAGGGGAAGCAGATGGCCGTCTCCCTGAAAAGGAAATCTGACTCCAATCCAGTAAATGATGAAAATGGCCCGTCTCCGCCACGACTCCAGCCCATTAGAGACCACGCCTCCGCATCCTCAACCAATTCCACGGGAGCAGGTGACAACACAAAAATGTATCGCTGTGGATTATACAGCAGCCTTATTGATGTTAAAATTAGGCTAAATATATTTCTTCTAACTTCTCTGGTTTCTCCTTGGCCTGTCTCTCCAGGCTGTGGTTCTCCTCCTCCAGCCTCTTCTTCTCCTGCTCTAGAGCTGTCGGTGTCCCGTGGGGCTTGCAATCAGGGGGAGAGAGCTCCTCCTCCTCAAGCTGTGGTTAAACCACAAGTTCTCACACACCTCATTGAGGGCTTCGTCATCCAGGAAGGGGCAGAGCCTTTCCCGGTGTGTACACAGCGTATTTCTGTTTAAATATCCCCTTCGGTAAACACAGTACTGGTAACTGAGATTTGTGTCTGTTGTGTCTTTGACTGACAGATGTGTGGGACAGTAAAAGACTCAGCCGGTGAGGATTTGACCAACGACAGTCCAGACACTAACCAATCGGAAATTGTTACCACGGCAACAGGTACCCACCAAACTGCTCTGGAAAGCTGTGTTGATTTCTTGACATGTTGGAGGAGTAAAAAAAATAAAAAAAAAAAAATCTGAATTACCATAATTTATACAAAGGCTACTCAATTTGGTCCTACCAGGGGCACAGTCCTGCAGGTTTTCATTGTTTCTCTGCTCCAACACCCCTGATTTAAACTGAGTCATTGTGCAGAACTTCATAGACTGTTGGATCTATTTAATTTGACTTAAAAAAAAAAAGACAAAAAAGAAAACACATTATTGTTGGCAATTNCATTTAATTTGACTTAAAAAAAGAAAAAGAAAACACATTATTGTTGGCAATTTGCAGAGTGCTGTAGCTTCTTATTCCCTCTTTTTTTTTTTTTTTTTTTTTTTTAGAAACCCATTTGTTGAGCTCCCGTCTCTTTAAGGTGTGAAAGTCTAGTCTGCTCTGACTCAAATCATGTGTGGCAGCTGTGTGTGAGGAATCGATCCCGGACTATGTTTGTGGTATAAAATCTTTTGTATAATTAGGGGTTTTATGACTTGATCAGATCCACAGCCTCTCTGGCTCCAGCCCCCCAAAACAGATGCTATATTAGTTCTAATTCCTGTCTGAGACAAGGCAAAAGAACTGTAACTTTAAGGGCCGATGGCTTGATTAAAGAAACCAACCAGGTTTATTTAAATTAAAAACTTGAGTGCATTTACACCAGCCCCACTGACTTGTATTCTAGTTTGTTTGCTCGGAAAGTCTGCTTTGTTTGGGGAGGTGTGAATGCACAAATGAACTCTGGTTCAGATCAAAGAAGTCCGACTTAAGGTGGATTATACTCGCGCGCGTCTGTGTGCGGTCGGTTACGGCGTAGCTGACACTGGTTAGTTTGCTCTCGCACTCAAGCATAGGGGCTACGTGTCGTTTTGGTGTCGTGTTGCAGTTTCTCCTCCTAATCTGAAGGTGGCAGCAGGGGTGGTATCGGTTGGTAAATTCACCAGGTCGGAGTTCTTTTCATGGTTCACTTCAGTTCGGTACGTATTATCTGTTTTAAAACAACAATGGCATCCAGTATGGTTCAGTGTTTTTATTAGTTTGTGGAAGAAAACGAAGAAATAATTCAATCAGCCTCCCATCAACTTGACCCACTGGGTGTTTTTCAGCGCGAGGATCCAGAAATCTGGAAACTTGTAATCCCAAATTGACCATAAGGGAGTACTTCCGCGTAACCGTCTGCATAGCGTAACCGGTGTGCATGTCCGGTCTGGAAGAGGTGTGCGTCGGGCCTCCGTGGAGCTACGCTGTGCCTACGGCGGTGACGCAAACGATGCAAGAGTATAAATCCACTTTGAAAAGCAGGTCTTGATCTGCTTCACGTATGCCAAATGCAAGTGGACTGCAACAATGATCCCACTCCGAGTAGCTGTGCGGATCCTCCCTGATTCCCAGAGCAAAGAGCAGGGCGCAGTTTT